>VNJQ01006978.1:0-17191 GCA_008042515.1 Drosophila truncata | reverse complement strand
TCTGTCCGTCTGTCAGTCTGTCCGTCTGTCCGTCTGTCCGTCTGTCTGTCCGTTTCTACGCAAACTAGTCCCTCAGTTTTAAAGCTATCTGAATGAAACTTTGCAGTTAGTCTTCTATATACTCTCACTCGTAAATATGTCGGAACGGGCCGGATCGGACAACTATATCATATAGCTGCCATAGGAACGATCGGTAAAACTTTCGAAAAAAAATTATTACTTTGTCAGTTTTCAACAAAACTCCACCAGATTTGATATTTCGCCATTAATTATTTATTTAGAATTTCGATTTTAATTTCATGAAAATCGGACGACTATATCCTATAGCTCTCATAGGAACAATCAGAAAAATAATAAAAAAAATCATAACTCCGCAGTTTCTTAACATATTTTCATCAAATTTAAGATTTGGCCACTTAATATTCTTTCAGAATTTTAGTTTTAATTTCATGAAAATCGGCCGACTATATCCTATAGCTGCCATAGGAACAATCAGGGTAATAATAAAAAAATCAGAGTTTCTCTTTTTCTCAAAATATTTTAATCAAATTTGGGAATTGATCACTTATTATTATTTCAGAATTTCGACTTTAATTTTATAGTTCAATTGCAATCTGCAAGGGTATATAAACTTCGGCGAACCGAAGTTAGCTTCCTTTCTTGTTAAGAATTAATTTTCGATTTGGTTAGCTTTTTGGACTCTCTGAGGTAGGCGGAGTTTTTCACTTATATTGATATTTTTTATGTTGTGGTGCAAACTTAAAAAAATATCAACAGTAATTATTAAAATATATAAGATCTATGCAATCGAATGGGTATAATACAATAAAATGTGAAATTTATTGTTTCAAGCCTCTTAAAAGACTTATACAGGGATGGCATACTTGAGTTAGTCCTGGCCAGATTTGCGAGGTTCCCTGAATCCGAGTGCAACAGACTGTCGAAATCGGGATGCCGGGCAGATGTTTTACCTCCGCAAGCTCCTCTAGGAGATCCGACCCATGAGCTTCTGTTAGTCTAGACGCTTAATAAATTGTAACACCCCAAACAAAACAACAATAAAAAAAGGAGACACAAACAACTGCGTACACTTTTAAAAAACCTGCAATTAAAATAAATTTCCAATCATTGGATTCGCTTAAGTGGCTTCTCCTGGCAGCAGATCTTAGCTAATAACAATCATAAATAGCCTAATAAATAAATGAATACCATTTTGTTGAATTTTTCAAGGAAAAATAAAAAACTTTCATACAAAACTAAAATCGGTCTAATTAGTAAGCTATGTTTTATTTTCGAATTAAAAAAAATTCTTTTTTTACAAAAATTGGGCAAGGTTTTGTGTAAATCTTTACTGTTTATTAAAGAATAACAGTTCTAGAAGGTATTACGCATATTTTGGGCTTAAAAAATCATTCATTTATCATTGTATCGATAAAAATGCGCCGAGCAAATTCGTCTTTCTATTGTAATTAGTTGTCAGAAAACACGAAAGGCACACCGGAGATTATACATATACCGTTGCAGTTTACAATTGTATCATTACAAATTAATACAACTTGATCAAATGAAAATTTTTTTAAACAGGAATTGTATACAATATTTATACATTTCATAAAAATACGTTTTTAACTTATAGTATACATAGTTTAAAATTTACAGTTTTACATTCACAGATTTGCATTTTCCTTTACATTTAAGGATCGTCTCTATGGCAGCAATATTATTTAATCACTCAATTTGCATAAAATTTAAACCGAAAATGTGAGCTAATATAAAATGCTTATATTATTTGAAAGTAGAAGAAAATATGTTGAAAGTTGTCGAAGTTATATTTTTTAAATTATTTCCTTATTGTTATATTTCAAATAACAGCTAAGTGGTGTAGTAGTCCGATTTCAATATAATTAAAACCGAAATTAAAAAGAGCAAAATGTTTTAAATAAGATATAAATATGTTCTAATCTGGCTAAATTATAATTTTTTTCAAAAAAGAGAATATGTGTTATAGCAGACTATCTACAAGTTTCATTCAGCTTCAAAACTGAGGGAGTATTTTGCGTAGATCAACTTGGCTGTTGATGCTGGATCAATACTTTATAGGGCCGATAATATCTCCTTTGCTACGTTGCAAACGTATACCCTTCAAGGGTATAATAAAATTACTTCTGCTAATGATTATTCATCTTGTTTTATTTAGTTGAATTATCGGATACTATGTTCTGTGCTGGAGTGCTGGGCAAACAGGATGCATGCGTCTTTGACTCTGGAGGTCCGATAGTGCGCGAAAAGGAGGTCTGCGGTATCGTGTCCTTTGGCATCGGTTGCGCCGGCCTTAAATATCCTGGCGTCTACACGGACGTTACATACCTAAAGCCTTTCATAGAGAACAGCATGAAGGTGCTCCTAAAAAATTAAGGAAATAAACTTAGGTCACCAAGTGAGCCATTGGTCTCACTATGCCGCTATCCTCATTGCGGATTGGAAGTCCGCAGCGTAGTGTCCTTTGGCTTCGGAAAAAATCACAATGAAAATAATAATACATAAATACCAAAAAATAATTATTTAATTTCTAAAATGGCTGGCATTGGTCTCAGTTTTTGGCATTTAGCAAAGAATATTAATTTATGGTTACGAACTGATTTTGTTTTGCCTTTGGTTTCACTTAATTTGATTCACAACGTTCCTATGATCTGGTGAAAGGAATTTGTTGCGTTGCTTGTTGAATATGCAATGGCTCTTGACCTGCTTGCATCTTGCTATCACTGTGCGAGGGAAGAAGCCTCCGCCGGAAATGGTGAAGGGAAAGAACATGGCAATGTTAAGGATGACCTCCTCCCTCTCTCAAATTGCTCGAAGTTGGCGGCCAGATAATAACTAATGCCGAGTTTGGTGGCTACATCGTAGCGATGCACTACAAGGACCAGTTCTGCTGCGGCGGGACACTGATCGAGGACAGAATTGGTCTAACAGCAGCCCATTGCTTCCTTAGCCGAGAGAAAAAGGGTTATTGGGATTTTAATGGCGGCATCTCCAGTCGAGGCGAAGCGGGAGAGAGACGCAAAGTAAAGGATATGGTTATCTCGCCAGACTTTCGCCCCGAGGATCTGCACTCTGATGTCGCCATTGTTCTCTTGAAAGAGCCCATAGTTGGTAAGAATATGGGCCAAGTTTCGTTGTGCACGACGAAGCTGATTGTTTCTGGATGGGGCATCACCAAGGAGGGCGCTACACAAGAGATACATATACATACCTACGATCCGTCACAGTGCCGTATATCGAGTGGAACAAATGTAGTGTACCGCGGAACAGGTAAAAGGTAACAAAAGTTACCTAAATATTGGTCAGGAAGACTCAAGGAGTCGATATAGCCATGTCCGTCTGTCCGTCCGTCTGTCTGTCTGTATGAAAGCCTAGATCTCAAAGACTATAAGAGCTAGAGACACCAAATTTGATTTTTAGACGTCTTATATCTGCAGGCAGATCAAGTTTGTTTTCAAGTTTTTGCTGCTCTCCTTTTTGGAGGAGCTATTTGAAAAAAAAACGTATATCTCCTAAATTAATAAAGAAAAAATATGTAAACCATATTACAAACTTTTGTGTATTTTATCATAATACACAGATTGTATAAATTTCATTTCATCGCTCCATAAGTATATTATAATAAATCAAAAGGTGCATTATACATTTTAGTTTAGTTATAAGATTGCTCATGCCGAACTGGTTGGTGGTAACGAAACGTTCATTTAGTAAGTGCAAGTTGTCCGAGTTCAATTCGCAGGGAGAACCGGATCCCAAGACAAAATATTTACATTTTTAGCAAATAATTTGTATACCCTTGCAGGGTATTATAATTTCAGTCCGAAGTTTGCAACGCAGTGAAGGAGGCATCTCCGACCCTATAAAGTCTGTCTGCCCGTCTGTCTGTCCGTTTCTACGCAAAATAGTCCCTCAGTTTTAAAGCTATCTGAATGAAACTTTGCAGTTAGTCTTCTATATACTCTCACTCGTACATAAGACAGAACGGGCCGGATCGGACGACTATATCATATAGCTGCCATAGGAACGATCGGTAAATTAAAAAAAAAAAAAATATAACTTTGTCAGTTTTCAATATATTTTTACCAATTTTAACATTTGCCCCTAATTAATATTTCAGAATTTCGATTTAAATTTCATGAAAATCTGGAATAATATTAAGTAACCAAATCTCAAGTTTGATGAAAGTATGTTGAGAAAAAGCAAAGTTATTTTTTTTTTTGGTTACTTAATATTATTCCAGAATTTCGATTTAAGTAAAATCGAACGACTATATCCTATAGCTGCCATAAGAACAGTCAGAGAAATAATAGAAAAAATTACAACATGGGTATTTCTCAACATATTTTCATCAAAATTGAGATTCGGCCAACTATCATTATTTTTGAATTTCGTGTTTAATTTTATAGTTCATTTGCAATCTGCCAGGGTATATAAACTTCGGCGAGCCGAAGTTAGCTTCCTTTCTTGTTTTTTGTAATTTTTTCCTGTAAGCCAAAACAATTATAGTATTTAATACTAAGAAATACAAAAAATTCAATCAAAAAATTTAACAAATTTTTTTAAATTAAAAAAATTTCTCATGCTTTGAGGCGGGGAATCGAACCCAAGCCATATGCTTTCGAAAATGCATGTAGAGCTTTAACCACTGAGCTATCGACTTAGCTCGTGGATGCTGAGACCTTTGAATTATATCCAAGTTTGTCTCCGATTTTTACTTTTTTTATTTAGCATAATCGAGTAAACTCTATTTAATTCTATTAACATTCGTCAGCTTATCATCGATCACGAGGATAACATGGTTGAAAAATTGCAAGTTGTCCCGAATTCAATTCACGGGGAGGACAAGAACTAAGTCAAAGTTTTTATATTTTTAGCAAATAATTTTTTTCCCCTGTTAATCAAAATAACTACAGTATTTAATACTAAGAAGTAAAAAAATAAAATCCCATTGCATCTGCAATGACCTCCGATTTGAATATAATCGGGAACGAAATCGAGCGGCGCCTTGTCATGGTACAGGGTAGTCTGCTGTCGGGACACCAGACTATAAGTCCATCTTGTTTTCGGCTGCTTTTCCAGTTGCATTATTTAGAACAACAATTTTCCTTTAATTTAAGACTTGAAGAGATCAAATACTATTCTTTTTTGAAAAGTTATAGCTGTTTAAAGTTACGAAAATTTTCAGAAGGCCTTATGAAAATACTAATGACGGATTTGCCTATCACGTCAGGGTTTTGAGATATTTAAGGTTCCCGCAAACGGCGAAAGAAAATATCAAATATCTGCGCACCAAATCCCTTTGGAAATAAATCCCACCTTTCCAACAACTGAACGAAATATAACATCAGCATTATCATAAGTCCTTTGAAAAAACTGCGTAACTTCAATAAGCCATGCCTTGGCGAAAAAAATCTTATTTGATCTCCTGAGGTCTTAAATGAAAGGGAAGAAGTTGTTCTAAATGGTTCAAACTAAAAAACAGTCCAACAAAATTTCTTGTGCCTTCTACGTAAACCCAAATGTTAAAAAAAACGCTATTTTTCGGGTACATAAGCTCAAATATCTCAAATTAAATTCTGACGCCGGATTCGAATTCTACGTACCCAATTCCTTCGAAAATTTTCCCAATCTTTCCAACAACTCACAAAACACTATATTTGTAGACCTGTGTAGTATTATTTTATAGTATTGTTCTCCTTGTAAAACGATTTTAACTCTTTTTCGGGATATAATTTTATTTGCTTTTTTAGATGTCGACCTAACCAAAACCTGGGAGTAAGGACGCCTGCTTTTATGACTATGGAAGTCCATTGGTTTACAAGAAGGAAGTCTGCGGCATAGTGTCCTTTGACATAGGATGTGCCGACAGAAAAAATCCTGGTGTCTACACAGATGTTATTCATTAAGAAGAGCATTAAGCAGTTCCTGCGTGTTAAATAATTGCAAAAATTAAAATTAAAAACAGATTTGGTCTCAGTTTCTGCTTAATAGTAGCTGGCATTTGACAAAGAAAATTAGCTAAGAATTGCGAACTGATTTTGTTTTGCTTTTGGTCTCACTTAAGTGGATTCATAACGCTCCCGGACCTCTGGTCTGGTGAAAGAAGTTTGTTCCATTACTTACAAAATATGAAACGCTTCTGGACCTGCTTGTTGCTTACTGTGACTGTGCGAGGAACGTTAGCTTCCGACAGAAATGGCAAAGGGAAAGACCACGGCTATATTAAGGATGATCCCTCTCCTCCTCTCAGAATGAGAGTTGTTGGCGGCGAGATGATGACCAATGCGGAGCTGGGGGGCTATATTGTAGCGATGTACTACTTTAACAAGTTCATTTGCGGCGGCACACTGATCCAGGACAGAATTGTGCTATCAGCAGCTCATTGCTTTATTGACCGGGAGAAAAAGGATGAGTGGGACATTATTGGCGGCATCTCCCTTCTAACCGAAACGGGGGAGCAAAGTAAAATCCAGGATTTGGTTATCTCGCCAGATTTTCGCCCCAAAGATTTTAACTCCGACATCGCTATCATTCTATTGAAAAAGCCCTTAGTGGGCGAGAATATAGGCAAACTTTCGCTGTGCACGACGAAGCTAAAGAAGGGCATGCCACTGGTTGTCTCTGGATGGGGCCTGACCAAGGACGGCGCTACGAGAGATAAATACTTACGATCCGTCACAGTGCCGCTTATCGAGTGGAAAACATGTCGCAAGAACTACCGCGGAGCAGGTAAGTGAGAAATATATGAATATATGAAAGATTATTTTATTTAAGTGTATTGCAATCCGTTAAAAATGATTTTAGCCTTTTTATACCCTTGCAGAGGGTATTATAATTTTGGTCAAAAGTGTGCAACGCAGTGAAGGAGACATCTCCGACCCTATAAAGTATATATATTCTTGGTCAGGATCACCTCCTGAGTTGATGTAAGCATGTCCGTCTGTCCGTCTGTCCGTCTGTCCGTCTGTCTGTCCGTCTGTCTGTTTCTACGCAAACTAGTCTCTCAGTTTTAAAGCTATCGACTTGAAACTTTGCACACACCCTTCTTTCCTTTGCACGCAGTATATAAGTCGGAACGGCTGGGATCGGCCGACTATATCCTATAGCTGCCATATAACTGATTGATCGGGAATGGTATAACTTCGGTTTTTAGAGTTAGAGAATTCAGATTTTGTACGAATGCTATTGTTGGCAACATAATACGACATACTAAATTTCATAAGGATCGGCCGACTATATCCTATAGCTGCCATAGGAACAATCAGGGAAATAATAGAAAAAATCATAACTTCGCTGTTTCTCAACATATTTTCATCAAACTTTAGATTTGGCCACTTAATATTATTCCAGAGATTTAATTTAAATTTCATGAAAATCGAACGACTATATTCTATAGCTGCCATAGGAACATCAGCGAAATAATAGAAAAAATCATAACTCGGTTGTTTCTCAACATATTTTCATCAAATTTGAGATTAGGCCATTTAAAGTTATCTTAGAATTTCGTTTTTAATTACATAGCTCAATTGTAATCTGCAAGGGTATATAAACTTCGGTAAGCCGAAGTTAGCTTCCTTTCTTGTTTGGATTTAATTTTCTATGCTATTTTAGGTTTCGAGTTAACAAAGAGCATGCTCTGCGCTGGTGTTCTTGGGAGAAAGGATGCCTGTCTTTACGACTCTGGAGGTCCACTGGTTTACAACAAGGAACTCTGTGGAGTTGTGTCCTTTGGCATCGGATGTGCCGACAAAAAATATCCTGGTGTCTACACAAATGTCATATCCATGAAGCCATTCATTGAAAAGAGCATAGAGCGGTTGCTAAGTGGTGAATAACTTGCAAAAAATTGTTTCGTTAAATCGCTGGATTTGGTCTCAGTTGGTGCATAATTGTGGTTGGCAGTTGACAAATAAAATTAAGTAAGCATTACTAACTGATTTCGTTTTACTTTTGGTCTCACTTAAATGGATTCAAAACGCTCCCGGACTGATCTGATCTGGAGAAAGATTTTGTTCCATTACTTGTTGACTATGCAACGCCTGTGGACCTGCTTGCTGCTTGCCGTGACCGTGCGAGGAACGTTAGTTGCCGACGGAAATGGTGACCCCTCCCCTGGTCTTCAATTGCGAGTCGTTGGCGGCCAGATAATAACCAATGCGGAACTGGGAGGCTATATTGTGGCGATGTTCTACCTTAAGAGGTTTGTTTGCGGAGGCACACTGATCCAGGACAGAATTGTGCTATCAGCAGCCCATTGCTTTCTTGACCGGGAGAAAAAGGATGAGTGGGACTTTATTGGCGGCATCTCCAACCTGAACGAAATGGGAGAGCGACGCAAAATGAAGGATTTGATTATCTCGCCAAATTTTCGCCGCAAGGATTTGCACTCTGACGTAGCCGTCATTTTCTTGAAAGAGCCCTTAGTGGGCAAGAATATTAGCAAAGTTTCGCTGTGCAATACGAAGTTAAAGGAGGGCATGTCACTGAATGTCTCTGGATGGGGCGTCACAAAGGATGGCGGTAAGATAGATAATTACCTACGATACGCCGCTGTGCCGTTTATCGAGTGGAACACATGTAGAGAAAAATACACCGGAAAAAATACAAGTGAGTGGGAATTTTTCTTAAACTAGTTTCATTATATAGTTTGCACTCTTTTGAAAACGATTTCAATTTTTTTCGGATGTAATTTGGTTTTTTGTTTTAGATGTCAACATTACAAATGCCATGCTCTGTGCTGGAGTTTTTGGGAGTAAGGACGCCTGTCTTTATGATTCTGGAGGTCCATTGGTTTACAACAAGGAAATATGTGGCATAGTGTCGTTTGGCATCGGATGTGCCCACATAAAATATCCTGGTGTCTACGCAGATGTCCTTTTCGAGAAGTCATTCATTGAGCAGAGCATTCAGCGGTTGCTGAGTGATTAATGCAAGCAAGAAAATAACATATTAAGTCGCATGCATTCGTGTCACTTTCCGCTCAATTGTAGTTGGCATTCATGGGGATCTGGGCTTAGGTCGGTTACTGTCAATCCAATATGATCATCCAAAGACTCCAGGTCAATTTCTTGCTGATGAGCACTCTACCCTGGATGAGGGTCCTTGGTCAGGACAAAAACGACACAATCAATCTGCGCGTAGTTGGTGGTGATGTAATAACCAATCGGGATCTGGGCGGATCCATTGTAGTTATGCGTTACCGCGACCTTTTCTTATGCGGAGCCACTGTCATCCATGACCTCATTGTCAACACCGTAGCCCACAGCTTCAAACATTCGACAAAGAAGATAAATGGGTTGTCCATGGCGGCGTCTTCGCGCTTCACGAGATAGGGTACGCCGAAATATAAAGGAATTTATGATGCCCGAAGTCTTTAATATGGCCACCATGGAGATGGACGTGACCTTGGTACTGCTGGACAGGCCAATGGTGGGCAGGAGCATCAACAAGATATCGCTCTGAAGACGCCCCATAAGGTCGGCAGTAGCTTGACAGTAGCTGGATTTGGTATGGTCGCACTGCGCCGGGAAGATATTTGCGCAAAACCACAGTGCCCATTGTCTCCAAGAAATACTGTCGCAAAGCCTACCGCGATATTAGTAATTGAATCAATCTATTATAGATAAGATTATAGATTATTCTCCTTCCCTGCTGTCGGTTATACGAACAGTATGCTGTGTGCCTCCGTGTTGGGCGTTTACACGGATATCATTTACGTAAAACCCTTTGTCACGAAGAGCGTGAATATGTTAATGCCGAGGCATTCAAAAATAAATGTCATCAAATTTTAAAAACTTTAAATTAGTCTCGCTTAACGTTATTTTGTACGGTTTGCTTTGGGATAGTATTGTTTCTCCGAGTAATAAGATTTTCATTCAAAAGCACATGGTATGTATTGGAAACTAACTTGAATTTTAGTCGGAGCTCAGTTTGTAAACTTTGTAATTGAAGAGGTACACATGAGTTGTGAGTTAACCTTAGCTGAGAGTCCTGGCTAGTAGAGGTGGAGAACTATCGATAGTTTTATCAGCATCTATAGTGATCTAGTGTTCTTTTCCCTAAAATCGTCTGAAAAATAAGATAATACGTAATTTTTAACACTAAACATTCCCTTTTTCAAAAAGCGCTTCATATTTTAATAGATTCTATTTGTTTTATCTTATTTTTCAGACGATTTTAGGGAAAAGAACGCTAGATCACTATCGATGCCGATACAACTATCGATAGTTCTCCACCTCTACTGGCTAGTAACCAGCTTGTAGTGATACTGGAACGTATGCAAAACAGTTAATATTTCATTTAATCACCGTATGACTTTCCTTTTTTCCACTCATGTTTTTCTGAAAACAAATGGGACAAGAGTTTCGGCGTTAATTGTTGTCATTATTGGCAAGTTTTCGGAACTTTCGCGCCAACATTCGATGGTGTTTTTGGGACCACTCCTTTTGGGCCATTGCGTGCAGGCGGACGACAGCAGCTCCTTGCTGATCATTGACTGATTCCATAATTGATTGGATGCTGGGATGCTGTGTTGCTGGCATGCTCTGTTGTGATGCTGGTCCCTCAGTCCCAGCTTTTGTAGCCGTGGGGCACAATTTTTTAGAAACGACGTTGGTCGTCGACTGTGCAGTACTTTTACTTTTGGTCCGTCGACGAGCGGCAAAATGTAAATTAGCCATCGAGGCTACCTAAAATTTATGTGGCAGGCCCTGCGATCGCATGACTGACGGCCTTTCGTCCTCCGAAAGCAGCGTATTTTCGAATTAGTTTAATAATACAATTAATTGTTATTTATAGCTTCCTTTGCGCATCGCAAACGCAGCATTTAAGGGAAGAGATTTGTGTTTTTTTTTTTTAGCCAGACGCTAGTTTAAGGCACGCAAGGGTACATATATATGTATACCATATATTTTTTTTCCTTTGGAGCCACAGGTAGAAAAGAAATGCCTTAACGGTTCTGAGTTGCGCCTAATGATAGTCCTGGCCACGCCAGTGACGTGGGTGAGGGATGGCCATCGCCTTTTTGCTACTCCTGGATGCACCACAGAATACTGGCCACTGCCAGAACCAACATAAATATCCTCGAAATGACAGAATTCAGACTTCTTCCCGCGGCGCTGCTTCGCATTAAGTTTATTTATCTGCTTTAAATGGCATTTTCACTTGCATATAATTCTCGTTCTGCGTGTAATGCGCACCAGAAACAAAGGCAACATAATGTAACAGCCGCCGGAACAGCACGAAGATGCCCCGATGCGCAGATGCCCAGGGGTACAGGGTCCGTGCTCCATGCTTGCCATGACTACCATTTACCACTACTATTTTTAGTAGTGTCATAAATTTATGGCACATTGTGGCACAGGCTCAGCAGAGCGGCTACGCTCACGTGGAGTAGTTGGATTCTGGAGTCTGGAGTGGGACTCAATTGCATCTTGGGCTGACATGCAAAACAACATGCTAGCTGGCACCTACTTGGCCAATCTGGAGATTTACAGATGGGTTCAGGTTTTGGCACTAGTGCTGCCAAGTTGTCCATTTCCCAATACTTAGATGATGAAAAGAGATTTTAACATTTTTATACCCGATACTTATAGGGCATTACCAATGTGTGTTGCTCATAAGGTTCCTAATCTAATTTACGTAGAATTTGTTAATATTTTCTTCTACTTTCCGTCCTGTTCAAAATCTTATGTTAATGTATAAAAACTCTCTACACTTCAGCTGTTTTAATGCATATCATTTTACAACATTTCTCTGCCTTAAAATAAGTATTGAAACAAATATTTTTTTATGAGTATCTTTCGAGTTTTAGAACTAGCCTTAAAAAAAAAGAATATAAATTTTTAAACAAGATAAACAAATAGACATTTTTATATAATTTTTACTTGAATATAATGCTGTTCTTTATTTCTTAACTTTTCTTCTATATCATAAATATTTAGCTCAGCAACATTTTGTTTTTCTTTAAAATTCAAGTACGTCTGCACTGGCAGTAATGCTGGGAAATGTCTCCATGCGATTTGGCAATCAAACAAATCAAAGAGGTAGAGCGGATTCGGTTACACCGGTTTTATAGATCCCATTTCGGATCTGTTAATTAAAAGATACACACGCCTTTCAATAGAACAGAAAGGCAAACAAATCTCCGCACTGGACAAACACACTGGATCAATAGCGGCACTCTGTGTATCTAAGAGATACATTTGTTGGTTTTACGATGCGCTCACTGTTTCGACTCGGAGTGTTTGCATGCCCCGAGAGCCAATAAAATTTGTTGTTAATTGTTTTGGTAAATTGAAAATTAGGTTTTGGGAAAAATCATCGCTCAAGTATGCGTGGAACGAGTTCAGGTTCGTGTTTGAGTTCAGGTTCGGGGTTTTCGTGTTCGGTGCGGGTTTTATGTCTCTGCTGTTTGCCCAGCGCATTAACTTGGCCACTTTTAATGAACTTTGTGAGTGGGACCATCTGCCGCCATCTCCGATCTTGGCCCTTCCAAACGAGACAAATCGAATCGTTTTGCCGAAACCGAGCAGAAGTCAACTTTAATCGGCTTAAATGTAATTTAACTCATTTCTATGACTTTTTCCCCTTGTCCACAGGCTGGTGTTGGTTCCAGCAGAAATCGGTTAATTAAAGTTTAACAAAGTTCCAAGCCGATTTTATGGCGCGTTGAATCGACAAATTGTAAACTTTTCATACTAGCCAACTAAAAAGGGGCCCAGGGGCGGTGTGTTCAAATGGGGACCATCATTTGTACTTACTTAAGTGCTTGATCATGCTGATATCATCACCTGGCAACTTTCCTTTCTGCCCTACCTGGCCACAATGCAATTAGCGGGAGTCTGTGGACACCAGGTGGTCCCCCAGATCTCAAACCCCAGGCCCCAGTCCCCCAAACTCCAGAGTCCCGGTCTTCCCTCTCCATCTCGCGTCTCCATTCTCTCATCGCCGCTGCGACCAGCAATCTTTAAATCGAAAATCACCAAGAATCGGTAAAGAAATAAATACAACGAATGTAATTTGTATTACATTTGCAGCAGAAATTAAGGCTTTTTAAGGGGTGAGTTAAGACGAATATGCAGTGCCCTTTTATGGAATTCACAAAAGGATTAATTAGAGTTATTACGTAATAGCCTTTTGATATGAGTATAAAAGTATATACTTAGTTTTTATTTAATAATAGTTATTCCCAAGTTATGCTTTTAATTTCTTTGTTAAAAAATAGCTGCAAGAAATTAAATTTAATTTGCAAATTTGTAAGTATAGGCTTTGATTAAATATTGCTAAAATATAGATGTAATTATTTAGTTTGTTATATATTGCTGTAAATATTTTTATTTATTTGCTTTTTTTTACATTATTTTTATTTTTTTATTTTTTTTTCTTTTACCTCTCTCATCCGAACTGATATACCTCAGTCATAAAGAGCATGGCAACCTCAAAAAATCAAACCGCTGTGTTGACAGTTATTGATCGATGATACTGTAAACACAATGTTGAAATTAATTTTTATTTGGCTCTCCGTTTCGGGGCTTTTCTCCGACCCCCAGTGATCTTGTACCTTCAATTGTACGAACTCATTGTGTTGATTTGTAATTGACTTTTATTTTGACTTTAGCGTTTGGTCTTAATGGGTTCGCTTAAGCCTTCCTTAGAGTTTCCCATTTCCTCTAGCTTGCACATATGTATGTGTTTCATTCCTTTCCATTCGCGGTGTCAAAGGGAGAGCTCAACGGTCCAATAAGTGACACTGACTAATTTGGTACCATTAATCTCTGGGCTGCTTAGCGTCAGTCATGCTGGTCGAGCAGCCATCAATACGCATCAAAATCGAATGCGAATTGTGCATGTGTACACTGATGGAGATGCACTCACAGCTGGGGTCACACAAATAATCAAAACTATAGAAATGTCAATATTAAATTATATGGTCATAAAAATGAAAGATTGATACAAGCATAAAATATCTCAGGAAATGATTATTATTTAGATAATTTTACCCTTGCATGCTATTATAATTTCAGTCAGAAGATAGCAACGTAGTGAAGGAGACACCTCCGACCCTATAAAGTATATATTCTCGATCAGCATCAACAGAGGAGTCGATCGAGCCATGTCCGTCTGTTTTGAAGCTATCTGAATGAAACTTTGCAGATAGTCTTCTATTTGCTCTCACTCCTACATAAGTCGAAACGGGACGAATCGAACGACTATATCAAATAGCTCCCATAGAAACAACCGATAAAATTTTAAAAAAATTATAACTGTCAGTTTTCAACATATATTTGATATTTGACCATTTGTCATTATTCCAGAATTTCGAATTAAATTTCATGGAAATAGGACGACTATATCCTATAGCTGCCATAGGAACATTCGGGAAAAATCGGCAAAATTTTCGAAAAAAGTTATAACTTCGCTGTTTCTCAACATTTTTGCATCAATCTTAAAATTTGGTCACTTAATATTATTCCAGAATTTCGATTTAAATTTTATAACAATCGGACGACTATTACCTATAGCTGCCATGGAACCAGTCAGAAAAATAATAGAGAAAATCATAACTCGGTTTTTTCTCAACATATTTTCATCGAATTTGAGATTCGGCCATTCATTATTATTCAAGAATTTCGATTTTAATATCTTAGTTTAAGGGTATACAAACTTCGGCAAGCCGAAGTTAGCTTCCTTTCTTGTTTATATAAAAACATAAAATTTATAGTTGAAGGTACCAGTGTCCTTTATCCCTCTTAATTAAGCGGTGTTTTGTTTGATATGATAAAAAATCAATTAAATATATCAATGCTTAACATTTAAGAAATAAATCTGGGCTAGTCCAAATGTAGTATGATTATATGCATTTTCTTTGACTGTTGTCCATAAACAATATTATATATTGTAAAAATTGTAGTAATTTATGGCTGCAGACATAAATGCTAGTTTTGAGGCCACAGCTGTGGCAGCACAGCCTCCATGACGAATGTGTGACCGCTGCGTCTCGGTTGGGTGTCGGTCGTTTGGTGCCTCTGATTTGCCTTCATTTCTAAGCCCAGTCGGTGCCCATATCCAAGCCCATTGCGACTCTTGCAGGTCCATGTCCAGCCCATTCCCGTTTCCCATTTTCGCGGACATTCGAGTCGAATGTGGTTGTGTGGACGTGGATGGGAATCTGGACGCGGACGTGGTTGTGGATAAGGCGCGCAATAAAGCCGCATGTCTGGCAGTCAACTAGTCACTCACTTTGGCCAGAGACTCTGGACTGCGTCAGTCCGTCAGTCAAATTCTCGCTTTAATTTCGCTCCCCTAGTGATTGGCAACTGCAAGAAATTCAGTCTTAAAATCTAAAAAACTGCTTGTTTACTAATAATAAGAAACTTTATTTTTAAATTAAGAACTTATATTGTAATTTCTTCTGCAAGAGTAAAGAGTATACAAGGGGGAGTGTACCTACTTTCTGATTATACAACTTTGAGAGATTGATGCCTGAGATTTAGAATACAAGTTTATTAATTCTTTAATTTTTATATAAAATATCTAAAAATATAAACTTTATATCTATATTATTACTTAATTTATTTAATTTATAATTCTATATATAATCTTGTACTTCATATTAATAATTCTCTTTATAGTCATAAGTGTCATATCTTTGGTTTCTGTGTAGATCCGCTTGAGTTGCTGGGGCTGCATGACTACCGGGCATAATTTCTGGCCAGGCAAACAAAATATTGGTCCGAAATGAACACATTGCCAGGTTGGCGGCCCTGCGCACGCGCACAGTTGTGGCCCGATCTTGCCGTGGGGCACTTCCGTGGATCCCTGCTCCCTGCTCCCAACTCCCAGCTCCACACTCCACTCTGCGGTTCGTTTTGGCCTGGCGACACTCGTATCCGCAGGGCGACGGCACAGCCCGTTTTCGATTAACGATGACCACGGTCGAGGGTGAGGACGAGGACGAGGACGCGGACGGCGTGGATGGAGGCAACTTGAGCGTGTGCCAGCCAAACGAGATGGAGCTGGATGGCCAGCCGATCACTCGCAGAGCTAAAGCTAGACTACACTGAACGTAAAAGTATTGAGGAAGTTGAGTAAAGTATTAAAAAAAAACTTTTGGATACTATTTATCTCTTAGATATCCTGGATGTAATATTATTTTTATTTCTTACAAAATTATTTTACACTTTTGGGTTGTTCCATTTGGGTTTTTATTTTTTATAAAAATTTTTTACTCTTTTCTGTCAGTGCCAGACCGAGTCGTGGACTGGGTAACGCCTTCGGTTTACATTTTACAATCCTAACAAGGTTAGGCCGCCCGATAAACGGAGCTGCACTCGTTTGGTTATAAGGCTAGGTTGGGCTCTAGATGGAGCTGCTCTTGGAGCTGGAACTGCAGCTGATGAAGCTGACGGTTGGGGATTGGGGATTGGGGATCGCAGCTAGGAGCTGGAGAGGTGGCACATGCCTAACCAGCAACCATACTGCTGCTATGCAAACACACACACTAGGTGGCGGAGTGGTGGTGACTCTGGTGGATGGTGGCCATGGCTACGAGCTGTACATACGGAATTGCACATTAAAAATGAGCAATGGGAGTGGGCGACGGGCGGCGGGCGGCGAGGCGGTTAAATCGAGCCGAGCGATGTCTTTTTCTGTGGCAGAACAAGGTTGGCCTGGCCGGCGGAGCTGCTCCCAGTGTCACTGAAAGAAACGTTAAAACTTGTCTGTCTATTAAAGATTAACTTTTGAGACACGGTTAAATCCTTTCATATTTAGTGTTAATTTAAAGTTAATAATAATGAATGTTTACAGAATAGCTTGTCGCAAATTGACATTATTCACACTTACATTTAAAAATGTTAATCGAATCATGAACTAAAATGTGATGGCACAAGATACCAAATAAATGTATTAGGATTTTTAAAATTTCTCGCTGTGCATCGGGGACTCGGTTTAATGCAATTCAGCCGAAAGGCGCACAAAGGGACAGCGAACAAGATGCCGAGTTGCTGATTGTGCGGGCAGCGACGCCAGCCGCTGCAGAGGCAGAGGCAGAGGCAGCCGCAAGAGCTTTTGTCGCCGCCACAAACATGGAATATGACAAGCTGGCGAGGAGCAGAGGAGCTGGAGGAGTATCAGCGGGAAGAGTGGCGGG
>VNJQ01006976.1:0-13976 GCA_008042515.1 Drosophila truncata | reverse complement strand
TATATACTCTCACTCGTACATATGTCGGAACGGGCCGGATCGGACGACTATATCATATAGCTGCCATAGGAACGATCGGTAAAATTTTTGAAAAAATATTATAGCTTTGTCAGTTTTCAACACAATTCCATCAAATTTGATATTTAGCCATTAATTATTATTCTAGAATTTCGCTTTTAATTTCATGAAAATCGGACGACTATATCATATAGCTGCCATAGGAACGATCGGTAAAATTTTTGAAAAAAAATTATAACTTTGTCAGTTTTCAACACAATTCCATCAAATTTTATATTTGGCCATTAAGTATTATTCTAGAATTTCGATTTTAATTTCATGAAAATCGGACGACTATATCCTATAGCTGTCATAGGAACAATCAGGAAAATAATAAAAAAATCATAACTCCGCAGCTTCTTAACATATTTTCATCAAATTTGAGATTTGGCCACTTAATAATCTTTCCGAATTTTAGTTTTAATTTTATGAAAATCTGCCGACTATATCCTATAGCTGCCATAGGAACAATCAATGAAATAATAGAAGAAATCCTAACTCTCTGTTTCTCAAGATATTTTCATCAAATTTGAGATTTGGCCACTTAATATTATTTGAGAATCTTAGTTTGAATTTCATGAAAATCAGACGACTATATACTATAGCTGCCTTATGAACAATCAGAGTAATAATAAAAAATTCATAGTTTCGCTATTTCTCAAAATATTTAAATCAAATTTGGGATTTGGCCCCTTATTATTATTTCAGAATTTTGATTTTAATTTTATAGATCAATTGCAATCTGCAAGGGTATATAAACTTCGGTGAGCCGAAGTTAGCTTCCTTTCTTGTTTAACATATTATCATCAAATTTTAGATTGGGCATTTTTTATTTTTCCGAAATTTCGATTTTTATAATATAATCTAATAATTTACAAACTTTGCCGAGCCGATGTTAGGTTTCTTTCTTACTATTATAACCTAATACATTTCATTTTTTATCTAGGTTAAAGAAGATTGGAAATATGTTGCAATGGTGTTAGACAGACTTTTTCTCTGGATATTTACGTTGGCCGTTCTTGTTGGTACTGCAGCAATCATTCTACAAGCTCCAACATTGTATGACGACCGCATTCCAATCATTGAACAAAAAGATTTGGATTTTTCTGGAACTTCAGCTGGACGATGCAAGCCCCCGCAATAATATTAAAGTATTAAAACAACTTATACTTTTTGTACACCATTCATTGAAAAATGATTAGTCATTTTCTTAACTATCTAAAATATCCTAAAAGTAGTGCGATTGTTATGGTACTTTTGCCCATATAAGCCAATTGTATACAAGAACATGGCTTTGCTTAGATAGCGGAAAACTTTATATTATGTTAAATAAAATTCCCTTTATATATGTATATTTTTATATATTTTATTTATTCTTTATACCTTTTTTTCCGAAAGAAGAAAATTTGACTTCAAAAATATAGGATCAAATTTATAAGTAAAATTAAAAAAAAATTGAATTATTTAAGCATTTGTTTTAAAAAATATGGGGTTTAGGTTAGAAAAAGAAGAAGGCTCTACTCTTTAAAGTCATATACATATATGTATGTACATTTAGTTATAATAAACTAAATTAAAATATAAAGAAAAGAACTAAGACCACGTCATTTTAAATATTTTGTTTTGTATGAATTATTAGATGTATACATATTTGTAAAGCTGCCCGTAGTAAAAGTTTAGGCATACCTGACTTAACTCCTATAGCAAATATTGGTTAATAAACTATTTACTTTTACAAACCAAGTTATATTTTTATTTTATCTATTTAATTTATTACTTAATTATGTTTTTTTTCAAAATCGCAAATCAGGCTACAATAGTGGTAGGGATATGATACCATGACAAAAACACAGTTCAACAACGTCTAGTTGTTAGAAATATAGGGTTTATTTCCAAAGAATTTTGGTGCATAGAACCAAATCTGGCATCAGAATTTTGTCAGCAGGTCTTAAATTAAAGGCAAAGAGTTGTTATAAATGATCCAATGATATACAGTCAAAAAAAAATTGTTGCACCCTCCACATAACCCCAAAAGTTACAAAAAAAAACACCATTTTTCCCGTACAACAATTTTTCCTGTACAAAACCTTTGCAAATGTATATTCCGTTTTTTTGTTCTAAAACGTTTTCTGCCATTATAATAGAATATATATTAAAACTCATAATGCCGATAAAATATCGGTTTACTGATTCTGAAAGCCATAATTTCATACTATAAAATATTTTGGAATGTAAAGAAATACATACATTGGGTCCATATTGTCCATAATACACATTAAAATCTGATTAAAATATTTATTAACTCGATAACATTAGGAAATAGTGTCTGTAAAGGACACAGATAGTCAATTTATTTGTTTCAATTTGATCAAATAGATCATGTTTTCTTATTTTTTTTTTAATTTTAAACATGAACTTAAATAGTCAAACCATTTTTTCTATCAAAAATAAATTCTAATGGGATTAATTGTCTTGGCCGTATGGGTATCAAAGTTAATCGACCCAAAAAAAAGTTTACTTTTACAATTTAATATTTGTTATATTATAGTTTAAAACATATACAGGCACGTTCTAAATTCCGCTCGGAAGTGAATTTGATAACATTTTCGGATTTCGCGTTAACATTATTTCGGATTTCCCTTTAACATAAGAGAATTTTCCTTTAACATAAAATAATTTCCTTCGTTGATTGCGGTGTTTATATATATATTCCTGCGTTGATTGAGGTTTTATTTTTTGTGTTTTTGGTTCAAAATTTCTTATAGTCGCAAACGCATGCTAAGGTCGAATCTGAATCCGATAGCCCAAAGAAAGACGGAAGTTTCCGTGCGATATCGCTCAAAAGTTAACAGAGACTTAACAGAGGATATACGAATTTCCGGAATTGAAAATTAGAACAGGTCTGGGAAATTCAATTCCGAGTAGATTTGTCGGAAGTGGAAATTGGAACAGCCCTGATAGTTTCAAAATTATTTAAAAATCAGTTTAAGCGTTAATATTATTTTGCGAATAGACATGAATTAAAATGTTCCCATTTTATACCCTTGCAGGATATTATAGTTTTAGTCTCTGGAACGCAGTAAAGTATTCTTGATCAGCATTAACAGCCGAATCGATCTGGCCATGTTCGTCTGTCCGTTTCTTCGCAAACTAGTCTCTTCGTTTTGAAGTTAAGATATTTTAATTAATTTTGAGATTTGGCATTTTTTTTTTATTTCAGAATTTTTGAACAATTGAAATCGGAACTGCTCTTAGCATTGAAGCAATAAGTAAGTAGGATTTAGGCCAAATTTTCTGTACCTTTCATTAGGGCTCAGCACGTAATTCCATGAATATTCCGGCCCTTATGGCAGCTAAAAATAATGAAAAGGACACCAAACACAATGCTACAATTCTAGAATCTGATAGAAAAAGTATTATTCGTCAATATCACTGAGGAATATTTAAGCGCTTTATACAATTCGATGCCCCATAGAGGAAAATGTGTTATTAAAGCAAAAGTGGGTGTTACAAAAAACTAATTTATTGGGTTGGCAAGAAAGTCATGTCGTTTCTTTTCAATATTTTCAAAGATGATTTATTTATATCAGGACTTATAATTAATCAATTATGTATTGGCCGTTATGTTTGACCACTAATGACCATCTCTCGGGCGGCTGCATAATTCTGCGCTCGAAGAAATTTTGATCTTTTTCAGCAAAGAATCGAGACAAGTGGTTTTCGACAGCCTCATCTGAATCAAAGTTTTTACCATTTAAAGAGTTTTGAAGAGAGCGAAACAAATGGTAATCTTAAGGTGCTAAGTCCGGACTATAAGGTGGATGTGGTAGCACTTCCCAATTCAGCTCCGTTAATTTTTGCCGAGTGACCAAAGATGTGTGGGGCCTAGCGTTGTCATGGTGAAAGACTATACCCTAGCTGGCGACAGTACACATCTGAATTGATGGTTTCATTCCGTCCCAGCAGCTCAAAGTGCACTACACTCTTGCAATTCCACCAAACAGACAGCATAACTTTCCTCTGATGGATATCGGCCTTTGATGTGGCTTGGGCTGGCTCATCTTTCTTGCTCCATGATCTTTTTCGTTGGACATTATTGTAAACAACCCACTTTTCGTCGCCAGTAATGATTCGCTTCAAAAAAGGATGGTTTTTAATCCGTTGCAGCAGAGAATAGCAGATGTTGATACGCTTAGTTAGGTGAATTTCCTTTAAGTTATGCGGAACCCAAACATCGAGCTTGCTTACGTAGCCAAGTTTCTTCAAATGGTTTTCAACCGTTGTATACGACACATTGAGCTTATCTGACATCTCCCGCGTTGAATAACGCCGGTTTTTTAATCCAGCAAAGCCTGAATTTGTTCGTCAAAAACGGCTGATGGTCGACCAGAACGTGGGGCGTCTTTAACACCAAAATCTCCAAGCCTGAATTTGGCAAACCAGCGCTGAAATTGGCGATCACTCATGGCATCTTTACCATACACTTCGCACAATTTTTTGCGAGCTTCGACTGCTCTTTTTCCTTTTCGGAAGTAAAAAAGCAAAATATGCCGAAAATGCTCACTTTGGTCCTCCATGTTTAATTTGCTATAGCTTCCACAAATGTTATCGAATAATGACCAAATTTTCGTCGATAGTACCTAAGACAATAAGCTTTAAAACGATAGTGATCGATTAGTCGTAAATAAATTAGATTAAAAACGATTGCCAAAAACAACGTCATGACTTTCTTGCCAACCCAATATTTAACAAAAAAAGTTAAATTATATTTTAAAATAAAATATAGTTTATAATATAGGTAATTATTTATACTTTTGGAAAAAAATAATATTTCTTGAGTATACGCATTGGTATAATTAATATAAATGCTTTTCTTTAAGATGTCTTATTTCTGAAAATATAGTACATTGAATAGGAGTCTGGAAAAATATTTGTATTTTTAAATAGGCAGTGATAAAATAAAAATTGGTAAGCACTTTTATAAAAAACTGGTTCATTAATCAGTAAAAAAAAGAATTGGACAATTAAGACAACATTTGCAGAAACGCCAAGCAATAAAACTTACAAGCTAGAGAAATTTTAGGGTGCGGCTCTTTTTTGTCACTGGGTGTATAATTATTTTTGAAAAAGTGTCCGATCGTTCCTATGGCAGCTATATGATATATAGTCGTCCGATCTGGCCCCTTCCGACATATGTACGAGTAAGAGTATATAGAAGACTAACTGCAAAGTTTCATTACGATCGCTTAAAAACTGAGGGACTAGTTTGCGTAGAAACGGACAGACAGACGGACAGACGGACAGACAGACAGACAGACGGGCAGACAGACAGACGGACGACGGATCGACTCGGCTGTTGATGCTGATCAAGAATATATATATTTTATAGGGTCGGAGATGTCTCCTTCACTGCGTTGCAAACTTCTGACTGAAATTATAATACGCTGCAAGGGTATAAATATAATATTCATCCCTCTTCCAATTTCCACTTCCGACAAATCTACTCGGATTCGAATTTCTCAGACCTGTTCTAATTTTCACTTCCGAAAATTCGTATTTCCTCTGTTAAGTCTCTGTTAACTTTTGAGCGAAATCGCACAGAAACTTTTCGCAGAAACACAAAAAAATAAAACCTCAATCAACAAAGGAAATTTTTTTATTATAAAGAGAGATCCGAAAATGTTAAAGAGAATCCGTAAAAGTTATCAAATTCACTTCAGAGCGGAAATTGGAACAGGTCTGACAATTTGTTGCTATTATTTTCCCGATCGATGATAGCTATATGATATGTGCCCTTGATTTTTAAAGTGGTACACTTTTTTAGTTTTGAGATATTTAGGTTTTTGTGTTTTAAAGGCTTGTAAAATTGTTTTTGTATTATAATTATGCTTTTTTATATGATTTTTTGACAGTGAAGTAGGGCCAACAAACGAGTATTTATTATGATTGAGAAATTGATAATCGTTTTCTTAAGGAACTGTGGTTTTCAAAAGTTTAAATGTCTTATACCACTTTCAAAATTTTGACTTTATAAAGTCATTTATTTTTTTTTTGTACAATAAAATCTCATTTCAAAAGGTTCAGCAAACTTATACCACTTTTAAAATTAACAGTACGACTTTAACAAATGACTTAGATCCTCTTTATTAGTAATTGTATTTTTACCTACGACAGGGCTTTTCCATGGGCGAAAATAAAATTGCCTAGATACCATACGTTTATGACGAACTGTTTCAACATTATTAGATGGCTGGACAATTTTTTGCCATTTTAAAGCTTTATACTGGCTGACTTATACCACTTTCAAGAAACAGTAATTGTAATTTGTTTGCCAATCACATTTAATCAAGTTAATTTTACGAAATTCTACTAATTTCTTCAAATTAATTACTTCAAGAGGTTTTGATATGAAATTGCTGAGAAACTCAATTCTGAAAAATCATGACTTATACCACTTTCAAAATCAAGGGCACGTATACATAGTTACCCATTCAGGGTTATATTGTTCAAATAATCAAATAATAATTTTATTTGGATACTTAATTTGTTATATATTTTAATCTAATATTTCTTATTTTGTTAAAAATTTTTCAATGAAATCAAATTATTTTTTGTGTCATTGCCCGATTTTTATCGTTGAAAAAAAAGGTCTGAGCTTAAGAGTCCGTTTATTTCTTTACATAATTTTATTGCAACAGTTTTCTACTTCCGATACAGGTCAATTTAAACACACACTATTTATAATTTTATAATGCATAACAAGTAAATGCATAATTTTCAGTAGAGCATTAGTTGAAGGGACTTAAGTTAAAAAATAAATAAAAAATTTGGTATAATATCATAGTGGAGTGGGATAACGCGTTGGTCTATTTATGTAACCGTATCGGGTATCGTGATTTGGACTGTAAAAAATTCTCAGGTATAATTTTCTTATTATTTTTTACCTGAAATTTATATTGAGCTTGAGGAAGATTCAGGTACATAAGTACATTTATGCATGCATTTATGTTATTCTCCAAATTTTGTAACAAACATAGCATCATTTATAATTCGCATAATAATAATGATATATTAATAGTGTGAAAAATGTGAAATAGAAAGTTAACATTTTAGAAAATAGAACAAATTTTAATGTATGTATTTGTTACAAAATAAAGTTGATTTATACATAGGGACCTACTGAGTTTGAATGTACACAGATAAAAAATCAATCAAAAGAAATAAGAATTCGTGGCTTGATTTCATTAATTAAATATATTAAAATAAGCTTACAAATTCTTGAATTCGTCCCGTTGCGGAATTAAAATGGTTAACTAAGCAACAAATTTTTTTAATTAAGCAAATAAATTATCAAATATTCCCCAAGGGCAGCAAGGGGCCGCCGGTTTCCCGCCTCCCCGGGTTGTTTTCGTCCTAACCATTCCTTTCTGCTTGCGTTCCGTCGCCACTGGATAATACAGGGCGCGGACTCGTTCCCTAGCCGCTGGAAAATTCGGAGCCTCCCGCAGTGGCTGGAACTGCCCTGAGAGATGTCGTCGGCCTTAGGGCCGGACGCAGGACACACGAACTAGTCGGCAGTACCTCTTTTAAGCCGCCACTTCCACTTTGATTCCTCTTGAAATTCATTAAAAAGCATTGGCACTTTATGTCTTGTTCCTCTCGAAAATATAAATTTACTGGGAGGAACTCTGGACCGCTGAGGATCACCCTGGCTGTAGAGACTTCCCCACGGATTATCTATTCGGTAAGTATAAAAAAAAATATATATACATATAAGTTTAAAGTGGGGCATCGACTACCCAGCTCCATCCTTCTCCCCCCGCCCCATGCCGATTCAGCACGACAACAGCCAACAGTGGAACATTGACCGCCCGGCTCCACCTCTTCCCGGTACCCCGTGCGAACTCAGCACAACGACGGTCAACGTTGGAGCGCTGACCGCCCGACTCCACCTTCCCCCTGCACCCCGTGTCGACTCAGCAACACAACATCCGCTGCACCGCTGAACTTCACGGGAACGCTGGTGGCCTACCCCTCCCCGTGCCCTGCGTTAAATCAGCACGGTGACATCCGCCGTGCCAAAGGCTGGGGCACTAACCACTTGCAATTGAAGCCGGTGGGAAGTGCAAGGCCTGCAGTACGGTCACGGGGCACTGACGCCGACGCGGGGTCGACACGGGTACGGCCAACAGCGAACGTTTAGCGGCGACAATTGGAAGAACGGAACGGCAGAGGTAATTGGACCGGTACCTGGAGCGAACCAACTTTTACCCAACCTTGGAATAAATATTATAACATTTTGATTTGAACTGACACTGGATTTATTATGGGACTGTTTTATTTATGGGACTACTTGTGAAGATTTAAGGAGGATTCACCAAGAAGCGAACTCTCTCCCTCCATGGCTAGGTATAAGTTCCAATCCATCTTGCAAAGGATTCGAGGGAGTCCTGCCCCAGGACTTAACTGGTGCCCGAGCAGTTTTACATCCTGCAAGTCCTGCAAGCGATGAGAAACTCTTAGGATAATGTAATAATTAATTCAAATGGAAACACGAAATAAGTGTACTCGATTCCCAAAATAGGTTGGAAGGTAAAGCCTTCAAGAAAAAATAATGAAATAATGTTATAACTGTGATATAGCCGACCCGCTGCGGTGACCTGCCACCGACTTGTTCACGATCGCAAAAAACAAAAGAAGTAACCAAACCGCCGTTGTGGTTCTTATTCAAGGGCGTTACAAAAAATAATAATAACGATAACTTCTGCGGTAACTTGTTACGAGCGACTAACTGATACAAAATTCAAAGATGATATGATTTAAAAAAGTGGCGTAGGTAATCCCTTCCATACGCTGATTACAAAACCTGGGTTCAAAGAACCACATTACCTATTTTAACAAACATTCGTTCTCTCAACCTTACCGTCAGAAATATGCATGTACCCCCCAGACTACCTATTCCTCACACGATTACCAATATCAGTATTAAAACGCCGGTAGGAATTCTCAATCCGTACAAAGATATTCGAACCTCCCAGCAATTAAGAACTCTGCAATTCAATTCATTAAGCGCAGCCCCAGTGCTTCCTCTAATCTTAATCCCTTCCGAATATTCCAAAGACTATATCACTTGAATGCTGCCCCGCCCTCGGAGCAAGTCCAGTAAGGACAAACCCCTTTTCAAGGCAGAGGAAGAAAAAGATAACGGTAGTGTCACGGTCAAAACGAGATCAGGAATAATATTCCAGTAATCCCATATACAAAGCTGAAAAGTTTCACGATTCCTCTTTAAAAAAAAAAAAGAAAAAAAAACATAAATAAATAAAAAAAATTAAATAAATGATAAATCTTATATAAATATAACGGTCCCGGAAAAAATTACAATAAGAATAAATAACGAAAAAAAAAACCAAAAACAAAACAAAAACAATCCACATCTTTAGATACCACACGCCGGTCGTCCCACTCCGACAAGGCGTGGTATAACGGGTTAATGGAGTATTTAAACTCGCCCATATTATTGACCTGAAGCAAATACAAAACAATATTGACAAGACGACTGAGGAATGACATGAGAGTGGCCTCGCTGATATGCCATTATTTGAAAAAAGCCACGAATGGTATTACTAGGTTGATCTCGGCACACCGGAAGCCTCGGTCTATTGACTGGGCTCGGGATCGGCCTGCAAATGCGTCGCTAGATCACCTGACGCATTGGATTAGAACACCATCCTCCAATCGCAGGACAACGTAGTCCAGAATCAATCAAGTGCAATCAACAAGTGCAAATAAACTCGAGGTTGTTCGACGTTACGTACCTCTCACTGAGAAGGCTCGACTCCATGGCGTCTGCAGTAAACTCCATGGATGGGGAGGTTCATATGGCAATGATCCTGACACATAAAGCGATGATACTGCTGAAACAGATCAACGAAGTCCCTCGGGCCTGCCAACTATCAAGGGCGTCCGTACACGGACGTTTCCTAGCGGAAACTCGCAGCGTACCCTATCAAAATGTGGTGAAGGCAATGGAGTTCGCGGAACCATCGATCCTGACCAACGGAACCTGCCTATTATACGCTGGCTTAAATGCTGGCATTGCCCAAAATTGTAGACGCCAGATACAAACTGATGCTCCTCTACTCCACAATCATCGGGGTGGCACTGGAACACAACCGGCTTGCGATGAACCCCCAAGAGACGTATGCGGTATTAGAAATCTGTCTTTCCATCGAAAACACCACCGTTTGCCGGAAGAAAAACTTAAAGGAACTAGATAAAGCCGGCTGTATCCCCAGGCTACTGAGAAACGATCAGGAGATACTGAAGTTTATTGACGACGGCCCCTTGTTCCTGACGAACTTCAATGGAACGATTGCAACGGACTCTGATTAAATACATCTGCTGGGGTTATTTATTATCCAGTATGATATTGAGACTATTCATATTGGGAATGTCTCCTATAGCAGTTACTCGTCTACGCACTTAGCAAAGTAACCTCCACTGGATATCAGCTTTCATTAAATGTTCATGTTAATGTTCATGATTTTAGCCTGGAGAATTAAAGAGGCTCTCAACAATATCTAATAATTTTGTACTCAACTTTAACAGAAGAGAGGAAAATAATCCCATATTATTGCTATGTTTATTTTCGCGCGAATTAAAAAAAATCAAATTTAAGCAGACCCCTAGGGTTATGCAATATTATTTTTGCAGTTATTTCCAAGGTGAATTTACTTTTTTTTTTTTTTATATACATATTTATTTTTGCCGGAATCGTTCAGGCCATTCGAACTTTACCGGGAGTTTATTAAATAGCAAATATTATTAAATAGCAAAATAATAAAAGAATTACTAACTTAAACGATATTAACAATAGTTTAATGTAATATAATAATTTGTTTATAAAAAAAATGTTAATTCAAACAAAGAACCATTAGTCAAGCAAATCGTAAACTGATTTGTCTAAAATGGACACAACTATAGAACATAGAAATACAACAATAAGAAGCACACAAAACAAAGACACGAAAAATCAGTAAGCTTTTACAATGAGCTTGCTTAGAATAAAGCAAAAGTAAATTTACAGTTAAATTCTTTACCATTTCAAGAATCAGTGAAGCCAATTTTGCGACCAAATTAAACATTTTTTTTTTTATATTTTTGGCCTATGGGATCGACCACTGTGTGTTGGAGGCATTCCAGACCGCCGGCTCACTTTTGGGGCGCCTCGCTGTTGGAAATATTCCAGGCGTGGGCGTGGGGGGTGGCTGCTGGAGCACTTCCGAAGCACCCGTCCCGTCTCTAGGGAAGGGTCCCGCCGCGGAATCAACCCGGCCATTAGCGAAACAAATTAACAAATATTTTCTGGAAAGGACCCTGGGCCGCTGAGGTTCATCCCAGCCCTAGCACATCCTTACACTGTCCTGAAAAAAAGCAAATCAGAATTCAATGAAGTTCCTTAGAATATTTTCACGTATTTTAAAATACATAAATGGTTATTCAGTATACTAAGTTACCTTTAGTAAACCAATCACTTTAGAGTTAGGTGTTATATGCAATGCAAAATATAGAAAAAAATTTGGAGAAAAAACTATCGGTTGGAGAGGATTAAAGTTTTTAGTTTAAGAAGACGATCTTCATTTGAGATTCTTGAGTACATTGTATAATATGTACATCAGACTAAATGGTTCATGAAATTCAAAGAAAGTTCTACAGAGGCTTAAAAACCACGGATTAGTTATAAGTTTAGTTAATGCCTAGCTGTTTATGAGGTGACTTAGATGGTGGTTCTCTTTGAGGTACTTACTGATGTTATTGATGAAACTTAAAAGTATTTATAGGTACAAAAATGGCTCCCTCTAACAGGGTTTTATATGAACCTTTGTAAGTTAACCAGTACCGGCACCGTTGGTGGATATTTTGAATGAAAGAATCTCTGGATTCAGGTTAAGTAATTTTTCTTTATTTGTTTTAAATACATTAAATTTTGAGCAGCATGTGGTGCCGCTCTAAGCTCTCCAGAGTCTCTGGTTTACAAAATCATTCTTATGAGCTAAGGGGATAAGTCTCGTAGCAGCGGCAGCGGTGAGACGGTTATATATTCTTATGTATTTATGTAGCTATGCTCGCTTGGTCTGGAGCGCGAGGGAATATGCAAATTATAACAAATGAATATCCCAATTGTGTGAATTATTTATTAAGTGCGGTCCCTCGCTGCTGCCTATGACTTCCCTGTTGGACTGGGTAACCACAAGGCTAGTGGCTACTGAGGAATCTTCTCGCCTCGACTTTCTTCCTTCTTAGTCGGGTGGTCGCCTCGACTTTCTTCCTTCTTATGAAGTTTATGATGGGGGATACTTTTCCCCGTTGTTATGGCCCTTGAGGAACAATAACCAATTTGTCAAATATTTTTTTTACGGCTGTTGCCGGAGTTTCATTTAATGAGCTCTTGCTCTTTATTCATTGAATACGAAAAGTGAACTGAATATAAAGAATAAACTTATAGCTAACAAAGCTCACAGCGGCCACGCAAATATGCAGTGTCTGCCGTCTGTACACGAGCATCCGGCCCATTGCTGGGTCAGCAGTCTGGCTGGAGCGTTATTATAACGTTAACTATGGTCAACGACTCTGGTCTGGCTGACCACAGTTAACTACTCCCCCTTCTAAGTTAAGGCCGCCCTCGGCCGTCTGTAATTCAGCGATAATCTGCTTAATTTGACCTGCGCATTTCCTTGCCTTAGTAAAACGCCTAAGAATGAACCCAATGCAGATAAGTGCCCAGCATATTGCCCCTGCAATAGTTGCTGCGAGACGTGTTTGGTTGTTATCGATCTCTTCTCTGAACTCCTTGATGAACTCCAAGTTTCGTTCACTCAAGCGCTGAAGATACGGGAGGCTGAGGACATCTTGCGTGGCAGTGATGTTCAATAGGGGAAGACTTGCTGTTCCTGGAGCTCTCTTTTGGGTGTTATCGTGGTTGATGAAGTGTGTCATTTATCGTGGCCTGTTTGTCAAAGGTTATGAGGTGTGTGTCGTGAGTCCAGGTTTCTATGCCATTGTCCACTCGCATCTTGGCCGACCTGTCGTTGATGATTGTAACAACGCCCGTTTCCCAAGTCCAAATAACAAGGCACACGTGTGATCTTCGATTTGCTATTTTATTAGTACCGGCAATGTCAGCGTTGTCAGGTCAACTAACATAATCTATTTGTGTTGCGTGTACAGTAATGCATTTCTCTATTTCTTGTGAGAGAGCGCGTCGCTCTCATCTCTGCCATCGCTCTCCGCTGCCGATACAGATCTCCACACCCCTTCTTTTTTCTCTAGACGGAGCTTCAGGTTGTCCTTCGGGTCATGGTGGTCCTTTGTTGCCGGAGTTTCCTGTGGCGTCAGAGTTTCGGCAACCGACTGTAACGAAATAGGTGAAGGAGGTATCCCAACATTGGGGCTCACCGAATCAGACGACTTCGATGAGTCTGCCCCGATGATCTTTTTCAAATGGCTTACATTCCTGGTGTACGACTTACCACCACCAGAAATTTGAACAACATTTCCCTCTCGGTTAGTTACTTCATATGTGGTCGTATCGAATGTTGGCGTCAGCTTATGCGGGAATACCACGTTTTTAAGGAGAACTTTGTCACCCACTTTTATATCGATCGCTTCCGCTTTCCTAGCGCTGTCTGCTAACTCTCTCCCTTTCTCTTTCTTCCAGACGTCCCTGTCGTTCTCTTCTGAATCAGCCGTTTCGCCAACAAGATCCTGTATGCCAGGAATTTTGTCCCTTATCACCCTGTTGAACATTAGCTCTGTTGGTGGTGCGCCCGTGGTCCCGTGTGGAGTGACGTTATACATTAATACAAATTTTTGGATCTCTTTCTTGTAATTGTCGTTATTGGCATGAGCTATCTTTA
>VNJQ01006973.1:0-12095 GCA_008042515.1 Drosophila truncata | reverse complement strand
AGATTGCATATGATTCAATTTGGAAAATATAATTTACAGAATATTCTGCAAGGGTATATAAACTTCGGCTCCGCCCGAAGTTAGCTTTCCTTTCTTGTTTTTATATAATATAATATATTTTGTAAAATTGAGCGGAACCTTCTCTGCCCAATTAGTCGTGTAGCCCGTAAAGCTATGCAAAACAATAGGTGGGAAACCGGTTAAAATAAATGAAAAGTAATGCAATAAGCAAATTTTCCGAAGAAAACCATAATAACTAATAAAACCATAATAACCATAATAACTATAATCAGACATATAGCATAAAAGTATATAAAAACAGTGGATTCCACTGCCAATGTCATAAATAAAGTAGAGTCGAGAAATATTAATTTATATTGGGTACATATACTTTTAATAGTCATTTTTGTTATAATGTGCGGCAATTTCTTTTATAAAATATATAAGCAGCATAATAAATGTTTAAAAAAGAAATATATGAGCAAGGCAAATGAACTGGATAAAATTGAAGCAGCAAACAAAAAAAAAAAGAGCACAAACAACAGCGATTAAACACAAATTTTGAACACTTAAAATTTAAGATAATAAAATAAAAAAAATAAAAATAAAAATAAATATATTCAAATATACTTTTTTTTTACCAAAGTATGGCTAAACTGAAGACAATGAAAGAAACTTATAAGGAAACGTATAAGGAAATAAATAATATAAAAACTAACTTTGACAAATCTTATAAGTCACTAACCCAAAACAGACCAATACAAAAGAACACAGTTAAAAAACATGTTGAAATCTTAGTAAAATGCTTTAATGAAGCGCGAATATTAATACATGGTCAAGGGGAAAGATTAAATCAAGATCATTGGTCCCAGGTATCGAAACTTTTGATACGACTACGATCGCATTGTATATCTGTTAAACAAAAGTTAAGTTTAGAAATATCGGTTACGACCGTTCTTAGCACTCCCATGACCAAGAATCAACAGACCCGAACGAATCAGAATCAGAAGAGCTTATCGAGGTAAACGCCAAAATAGAAGAGGAAGATTAATATAATTTTACTATTCCAGCGGTATACAGGTCAGATCTGGACAATTCCACAGATTCTGATACTTCGAGCATAATAGAGAATAAAAGAAGCAACTCTATTACAATGGCACAATCTAATATTGATTTTATTAATACAGCATCCAAGATTATACCAGTTTTTGATGGTAAGGCTGAAAATTTAACAAGTTTAATTGATGCTTTACAAATAATAGAATCAATAAAAGGCAAGCACGAAGAATTAGCTGTTTCCATAATTAAAACCAAGCTAAAAGGTGTCGCCAGAAATCTAATCGGTAATGTAACAACAATTACCGAAGTGATTTCCAGACTAAGAGGCAACGTCAAAGGCGAAACTGTGGAAGTATTATCAGCGAAGCTGATGAGCCTACAGCAACGTAATAAAACTTCTAACCAATACACACAAGAGGTTGAGCAGATGACGAAAGCCTTAAAAGGAGCATACATAACAGATGGCTTACATTTAGAGCTAGCCAGAAGTTATTCCACGCAGCATGCACTCAAAGCAATGACTAAAAATTGAACGATCGATAAGGTAAAACTTATCATGCAAGCTGGCACCTTTAATACTATGATGCCGTTTCGAAATTTGTCAATAGTTGCACTGAAGCAACTGGACAGTCAAACACCGTCCTATACTTCAAGAACTATCCACAGCGCGGCTCAAATCACGGACGTGGAAATTATAGAGGTAACTTTCATGGTTATCGTAATAATAACAACAATTACCAAAATTACAATAGAGGACGAGGCCAATATAGAGGAAACTATAAAGGCCGTGGTAACTTGAACCGAGGCCACAATGGCAATAACCAAAGCAATGTCAGAATTACCCAAAATACATCGGGAAACTCCCAAAACCCTTTAAATGTTCAGCAATAGAAGAAGCCAGAGTTCCCACTATTTATCTCAGCCAAAATATATTCGTTTCATTTATCAATGTAGCTACTGGAAAAAAAATATCTTTTTGCAGGTGCAGACATATCTATTTTAAAAGAAACTTCGGATAACTTTCAAAACATCTAAGACATAAAGGGCATAAGTCAAGAAATAACCAAATCCAAAGGTCTAGTTTCTATTGAGATACAGACACGCGATTTTCATATCGTAAATTTACAATTCCCTATTCCATGCGATGGAATATTAGGTGTCGATTTTATTAAAAATTACAACTGCCAATTAGACTTCAAGCCATCTGAAGATTGGCTTATAATTAGACCCAAAATTTAAAATTTCCAATTAATGTACCAATAGCTCACAGTTCTGGCAACAACTCAATACTTCTGCCAGCAAGATCCCAAGTTATTCGAAAAATTTAACTTAATTCAAAAGAGGACAGTGTATTAATTCCAAATCAGGAAATTCAGCATGGTATTTATGTTGTAAATACCATAGCAACTTCCAATAATGCTTTCCTAAGACTACTCAATACATCAAATACCGACCAAGTAGTCAGTACAGATAATCAAACATGTGAATCACTTTCGAACTACGATGTAGTCAAAACAAATCTAGACAATAGAGAAAAATCTGTACTATCTCAACTTTAAAAAAACTTCCCTCTACAGTTTAAGTCACACCTTTCTAGCTTATGCACCCAGTATAGCGATATATTCGGATTGGAAACCGAATCAATAACCACAAACAATTTTTATAAACAAAAACTGAGATTAAAAGATGATGAACCAGGTGAACGAAATACAGGTAGGAAAATTAATCTCTGACGGGATTGTTGAACCATCCCTATCCGAATATAATAGCCCATTGTTACTTGTTCCTAAGAAACCGTCCCCCGAGTCAGATGTAAAGAAATGGCGATTAGTGATTGACTATCGCCAGATTAATAAAAAATTACTATCTGATAAATTCCCATTACCTAGAATTGATGATACTTTGGATCAACTAGATCGAGCAAAATACTTTTCATGTCTTGACTTAATGTCAGGAATCCATCAAATTCAAAAAGAAAAAAGTTCAAGAGATATAACGTCTTTTTCAACGAGCAACGGCTCATATCGCTTCACGCGATTACCTTTTGGATTAAAAATAGGTCCTTATTCGTTTCACAGAATGCAAACTATTGCATTTTCTGGTCTAAAACCTTCTCAAGCATTCTTTCATATGGATGACTTAATAGTAATAGGTTGTTCCGAAAAACATGCTTAATAACTTAATATGCTTAAATAACTGTCGACAGTTTCTCGTTGTTCGCAAATATGTGTCTCTCTCTGACTCTTTACGATAAGACTCAGAGAGCAACCGTTTCGTGAGTTCTCGAATGAGCTCGCTTGCGCTCAGAGCGAAACCGTTTTTTTCTATTCTGTTTTGTTTCGGTTGTTCCAAGACCGTTTTGTTGTGTTTAGTGAAGAAAAAAGTCGTTTGCTTATGTATTGGTATACATTCACACGCATACGCAAGCAAATCGTTAAACGTTTATTTGCGATCGTGAATTGAGTGTGTGAAGTTGCGAAATAATTGTTGTTGTAAAATGGGAAGAGATATGAATAAAAATGTGCCCCAATTCTTAAAGAATAATTAATTAAATTAGGATGAGAATTTTTTTTTTCTTTTTAATAGCATTTTGTTATATGGAATATGGAATATAAATAAAACTGGTTAACAAAAATATTTGAAAATAAAATTAAATTGTTCTATTAATCAAATTGTATTATTTCTTTGCATATGTATTGGTATACATTCACAAGCGTTCGTTTTGCAGACGAAATATATTAATTGCAACAACAACGAAAGTAAATGTGAAGACCGTTTGCGTTGAGTTTTTCGGTCAATCGGTCTTTTGCTGACTCTCTTTGTGCGAGCGTTTCTCGTTCCGCTCTTTACGCACTGCTCATTGAACGACCGACATAAAAAGAGCTCAACGAAAAGCGCTCAACAGAAAACAGAAATGAAGACAGCAAAATTCTCTTGCTCAGAGCGAGATCGAGAGAGTATGAACTTTTTCGGTTGTGCTCGCAACGAGAGCACAAGAAAAAAAACGGTCGACAGTTATTTGCAAGCTGTGCTTAACAGATGTTTTTGAGAAATGTAGGAAATAGAACCTGAAGTCACATCCAGAAAAATGTTCATTTTTTATGCATGAAGTGTTCTTTCTAGGTCATAAATGCACTGAGAAAGGAATACTTTCAGACGACAAGAAATACGATGTAATTATGAACTACCCAGTTCCGCACGACGCGGACAGTTATAAAAACTTCTCCGACTATTCACGGCACATAACAAGATTATGTAAAAAGAATGTTCCTTTTAAATGGACGGATGAGTGTGAAAATGCATTTCTGTATTTAAAAACAAAACTTATGGAACCTACTTTGCTACAATATCCAGATTTTACTAAAGAATTCTGTATAATAACAGATGCAAGTAAGCATAATGGTCTCCAACTTCCCATTGTATACACATCAAGAGCATTTACAAAAGGAGAAAGTAACAAGTGTACTACTGAGCAGGAATTAGCTGCAATTCATTGGGCATTATTATTACATTTTCGACCGTATATTTATGGAAAACATTTCATGATTAAAACGGATCACAGACCTCTTATATATCTATTTTCAATGATTAATCCAAGTTCTAAACTGACACGTAGATGCTCGAATAAGAGGAATACGAATTTAGGCTGATATCAGAGTGGGAGCGAGAAGCGATGCGATAATATTAAGCGAGAACGAGCGATAAACCTCTGCAACCTTTTTCATATGCAATCGCTTGAAAGATGTCAGAGTGAGAGCGATGCGAGTTCAAGCGATAAGGCGAGAGAGCAGTTTCAACCTGCTTTATCGCTTCAAATCGCTCAGAACGTACAATTGTTTTGTTGCATTCTGTGCTTTATTTACAGGATTCTCATGCGTTTTGTTTCCTTTTCCATTCTGAGCTTTATTTAAAGGTTTTATGCATTTTGTTTCCTTTTTATTGCATTTGGTGTAATTTGTGAGAGAACCCCAGAACGAAATGGACATTGAAAATTTAATTAATTAATTAATTAATTTAATTAAAAAATTAAAGTAGCTAAAGTCATTATACAAATTTGCTAACTCTCCTTTACTGTCCCTACAGCAGTTCAGCGGGTGGACTTTTTTTTTAATATAAAATTAATTGTCGCACTGGAAGCAAAGAATTCTTCGTCCGAATCCATAGCGATCAAATTAATAACTGAAAAATAAAACAATGTAGCTCGCTTCTCACAAAGCTTTCACTCTGCCACCCTCTCTCTTTGCTTATCGCTTCTCGCATCGCTTCGCTTCTCGCTCCCACTCTGACATCAGCCGAACAGTCGAATATTTAAAGGGGAAAGACAATTATGTAGCTGATGCGTTATCAAGAATAACCATTAAAGAGCTTCAAAATATTACAGGAAATATAATGAAAGTTAATACTACTACTACTCCGCGCGGAAAATAAAGAAATAGAATTGCCTAAGCAGACTATTGAAAAAGCTTCTAAACCCAACGTATACGACGTCAATAAACTAAAACTGGCACCGTGGGAAAATATCTTTAACCAAATATCTAAAGATAATTTCAAAAATATGGGTAATAAAACATTAAAATCATTAAGAGTAGCGCTACTCTACCCGGTGACCCAAATATAAAAATTTAAAAGAAAAAGAAGCAATATTGTCTACATTTAATGATGATCCATATCAAGGAGGTCATACTGGCATATCAAAAACTTTGGCCAAAGTAAAAAGACACTACTGGAAAAGTATGTCTAAAAATATAACTGAGTACGTAAGGAAATGTTACAAATGTCAGAAATCAAAAATTACATCGCATACTAAGACCCCATTAACAATAACAGACACACCTATAAATGTTTTCGACAGAGTGATAGTAAACACCGTTGGTCCACTACCAAAATCAGAAAATGGCACGCTAATATGTGACTTAACAAAATATCTAGTTGCCATACCAGTTGCAAATAAAAACGCAAATACTGTCGCTAAAGCAATTTTTGAATCATTTATTCTGAAGTACGGTCCAATGAAGACGTTCATTACGGACATGGGAACAGAATACAAAAATTCAATTATAAATGACTTGTGCAAATATTTAAACATTAAAAATATAACATCTACCGCACACCACCACCAAACAATTGGGACAATCGAAAGAAGTCATAGAACTTTTAATGAATATATACGATCCTACATATCGGTTGATAAAACTGATTGGGATGTATGGCTTCAATATTTCGTATTTTGTTTCAACACGACCCCCTCAATGGCACATTGGCACAATGGCACTATTGTCCATATGAGTTAGTATTTGGTAAAACAAATAATTTACCAAAGGAATTTAATAGTATAGATAGCATATATAATATAGATGACTATGCTAGGGAGAGTAAATATTGATTAAAGGTAGCATATAAAAGATCTAGAGTTATGTTAGAAGAAAATAAGAATAGAAATAAAATACTATATGATCAGAAAGTAAGAAATATAGATATATCAGAAGTTTTACTAAAAAACGAGACAAGTCATAAGATAGATCCTAAATACACAGGTCCGTATAAAGTAACGGAAATAGGAGGATTTTTAGTAATTTCATTGTTGTTCATTCTAATAAAATAATACACAAAAAAATATAATAAAATAAAATAAAAAAAATAGAGTAAAAACAAAAAATGTATTACACATCACATTGGCACAATGGCACTATTGTCCATATGAGTTAGTATTTGGTAAAACAAATAATTTACCAAAGGAATTTAATAGTATAGATAGCATATATAATATAGATGACTATGCTAAGGAGAGTAAATATTGAGGAAATAGGAGGATTTTTAGTAATTTCATTGTTGTTCATTCTAATAAAATAATACACAAAAAAATATAATAAAATAAAATAAAAAAAATAGAGTAAAACAAAAAATGTATTAATTAGAAATTATTATTATAAAAATAACTTAATTTTATTACGTTATTTTTGAAAAGGAGGGAGATGTAGTATGCACTCATATTGAATACCCACTGTACCGAGAGTACTTAAAGGGTACGCACTGTAACACTTTGTTGCAGTGCTTACATATTTCAAGGTCCCGGTCATAAAGTGGCCGAAATATCCCTCGCGCTACCACCTTTTGAGCGCATAGCCTATGTACATAAGTACATACATACATACATAAGTATATACCTACATAGCCGTCTCTCTGCCGCCGTCTGCGGGCAGCGCAGCTACGAGACAGCCTTAATTAGAACTAAAAGAATAATGTAAAACCAGATTCTATTCGATCGTTGGAGCGACACCTTTGCTGCTCCAATAACTTAATAAAAACAGTGAACAAACATTGGATTCTACTACTTACTTTATGGGGAGTAATCTACTTACTTTATATCGAGGGATTTTAAATACTTTAGAACAGAGATTACCCTCCTATTATAGTAGACTTCTCCTAATTAACTTACCCTCCTTAACCAATCGTAGAATTATGCTAGGCATTACTTTTATTTATAACCTTATTCACGACGACGTGGAAAGTACTAACTTGTTAGGTCAGCTGTATTTCTACGTACCGAGTAGAAATACTAGTTCCTATATACCATTAGTTTTGCGCCATTCTAGAACCTCCTTTGAACTGCATGAACCCTTTGGAGTACTGTGTGCAAGTTATAATGATTTGTACTCAATAATGTAGATAGTTTTCCCAAACTAAAATCTTTAATCCTAACACACTTAGTACGCATGCAAGCAAACATTCAGGCAGCACGCCGGTAGTTTATTTCCTCGTATTCTTTTCTATATTTTCCATCGTAATACCTAACCCAAACAGGCACGTGCCTGGTTTCATAAGGGCCACTTGAGTGTACTGACCGTAGTGCATCAACGTCTATTATAAGACGTTTATACAACAACCATGCGATACTGATGGTAAGGTCCAGTATTTGATAAAAGATTCTGACTTGCCAACGTTTGCTTCTCAATAAAATTTCATATCTTCCGATTATACTGTCGATCATATCAACGCCCCCATATAATAATGATCCAATACTTGCAGACCAGTAAGGGGGACATTTGGGAAGTCGTGAAATGTATATATACAATACAATTCCAACAAACTGTTAAATATCCAAAGGAGAAAAATTAATATTTGCGTTTGGGTCTTTTTGATGAATGTAAACGTTAGTTTTATTTGAAATATTCTCAAAATTTTTTTTTGGATATAGGCTGCGACAGCTCCATTAGTTCCGGAGGTAATACAGTGCTCGTGAGCATGTGAAGTTGATTCTCATTCAAAATCAAACTGAGTTGTCTCCATAGCAAATTCCTTCTTAGGTCCTTGTTCCTTGTCCTTGTTTGAAACATTCAAGTCGCTAGGGTGTTCAACTTGATTTTCCAAATCTTCGTCATCTGTGGTCTCAAAATCTTCTTTATCTGGATAATAATCGCTTTCGTCATCAGCAAAAAAGTCGAGATCATCCTCGCTATCCACGCTGTTAAAAAAGCTTTCTATTTTTGAAGACGATAATCCTTTTTCTGACATTATTCCTATGCAATACAATAGTAAATACCATTTGAAAAAAAAACATAACTGTGGTCCCATAGATAAACATACAAGGTGCGTTCCAAAGTAAACAGGACTTTTTAAATTTAGCGTCTCCTACTGGCGCCATCTATATGTCGACTGGTGCGTTAGAATCTGCTATCTTTATCGATTGTCCAGTGAATTTCAAACCATTTAATCGATTGGAACTGAAGTTATTGCGTTCCAGATATCATTATGTTTGTCTTATCGGTGCAAAAATGAGTTCCAGCCCTTTGGCGTTTCGTTTCGGGGTCATATTGGAAACACCACGTTTCATCACCAGTCACAATATTGTAAAGGAAGTTTTTTCCTTTTTGGCCTCTCTGATCATGTCCTTTAAATGTTGGATTCTGAGCAATTTTTGGTCGTCAGTCAATTTGTGCGGAACAAATCGTGTACACACCTTTCGTATACCCAAATGTTCGGTCAAAAATCCACACGCAAAAATTTGCCTACAGCTGTTAGAAGTTTCCTAAAATGCGAAATGGAGCGATTACAGTTAAGTTTAGTTTTGGCAGTCGCCTTCACTTTGTCTTTGCATACGTACAGAGCAGTCAAAATTAAAGCAAGAAAGGAAGCTAACTTCGGCTCACCGAAGTTTATATACCCAAAATTGGCGGGAAAAGTAAACATATGTTGTGGAAACACATAGTAATGACATACAACTGAAAAAAAGCCTTGTTTCATCATGATATCAAATTAACACATGTCACTTTCTTGATATACATTAAGAAATAACTGAATTCAAACAGTATGTTGCAGATATGCATCACGGTCATATAAAGGGTTAAGTTTGTACCTTGTCCTCCGCGTTTTCTTAGCCTTTTGTCCGGGATTTGTGCAACACGAGTGTTGCAATCGAGAAGGTACCGGAGCAAAAGCTGCATAGCACGTACATTAAAAAAAAACGCTCCCTTTCTCTTGGAGCTCCAGCAGGAATACTAAGAAGGAAAGAGGGAATCATTCGAGGCCCGGCTGTGGCCAGTTTCTTAGCGGAGCGCCGATTCTCCTCCGCTAGTTCTTTGGAAGTTGAGGCAGCCTTGGCGCGAGCGCATCCCTGGAGTAGAGTTTTTTCCTGGAAGAGATGGGCCGGTCGCCAGACCGCCTAGAATAGGCTCCGGTCCGTCGGAGATCGGTGGTGCCCCAAGATAACCAGGACGCCCCACAGGATGTGTGGGTGCGTCGTGGCGAGTCCATCAAAGCCACCAATTGTGTCTGAAATGTCGTCCAGATTGTGTTTACTTTTGTTTATATTTTTTTCAGTTCCTAGCAGGGCACGTAATCATTATAAGTAAAAAAATAAAATTCAACCTTTAATGATTTTCTATTGATTGAGTTTTATTTTATCACACGAAGAATAATTATAATTATTTAAGCAAAAAAATATCGCTAAAAAAATGGCTATGGTTTGAGTGATATCTTTTCGCTCAGAATATCGCTCAAACTGCGATATCTCCTTTCTGAGGGGTTTCTTTGAAACAATTTTTATACGATCCTGTGCAGCGAAAGCAAATGAACCCAAAATAATAATTATTGTATAGTTCTTTTAAATTTAAAGTAAATTATTAAAAAATTTATTTTTTTAATATTTATTATTATTATCTCAATTTATTTTCCGCACCAAGTGCAAAATCATTTTTCTAAGAGAATTCTTACAAATATTTCTTTAGCAAAAGTGGACAAACCTAAAAACACATTTTCCCAAAAAAAAAAGCTTTTGCAATGACTCTGGAGAAAGGTTGCTTCTTAAATCGGTCAATACTAATTTAAGTGCAGAAAACGATCTTCCACGCTGACTTGAATTGCTGGAACGGCGTGAGCTACTTTTGCCAGCATAAACAAATATGGGTAGGCCAATTTTTTAGTCTCCCAATATTCCATAATATTTAAATTTACATCAACTGGCTTGAGGTTAAAAAATATTACCCACCTAGAGATAGATAATTATCTATCTCTATAGATAATTATCTATCTCTAGGTGGGCAGCCTTTGTAATCTCGCTATGGCTGTCTTTTGCGTCTTCGTCACCTGATTCAACCTCCATAGAATTAAGGAACTCATTTAAAAGTGAACTGGTATTCGATTTCTCGAGCGGTTGTTGACCTTGGACTGAACTTTGCGAACTTGATGATGGCTCAGGGCTATTAGAAAACAACGGTGAAACCTATGAACAAAGATCAGAATTATCAGATAAAATTCGCAGAATAAATATAAAGTTTAAATATAATTACCTGCTTATCTATATCTAGAATTCTGGCTATTAAAACCTTAAGTCGAGCTCTGGCCTGCATCAAACTTATAGGATTACTTGGTCCAAATACAAACTTTTGGCGACAACGTTATTTTCAATTACAGCTTCTTTTCGAGCTTCGATGCGCGCCTTTAAGACACTGCCATTCTTATGCCTTATTGCACCAACGGTAAGTCTTAACTCTAACCACAGCTTGTAGAAATTTTTGTTAATGGAAGCAGTATGCTATATGTGTATGAATATTATACATTTCAGTCGTATTTTTATTTTTAATTAAAAAAAAACCTATATAAATATTGATTTTTACAATTTGAAAATATGTTTTTTGGGTTAAACTGCTTTTGCTTCACATGATCGTATACAAATTTTTCCAAAGAAACCCCTCAAAAAGAAGATATTGCAGTTGAGCGATATCGCTCAAACAATAATCATTTGTTGCGTTCACCAGAACAATATGATCACTGATCATTGATCCCTCAGGGATCAGTAATCATGTTGTTCTGGTGAACGCGTATGATCATTACGCCGTCTCAAAAAACATCGTCTTGGAACTTATCATTATCTTCCTGCTTCCCGCCAACATTGATGTGAATTAGCTTATAAGATAATTGAAATAAACAACAGTAACCATAACTAAAAAGCATCTGGAGACATTTTAAAATATTCCTAAAATTGTCCAAGTAATAGTTTTTGACCAGAGACCTCATAAAATAATTTATTGCTGAATGTGGCGCCTTATTTCATCCTAATGCAGCACTGAACTCTTCATTCTTGCTTACAAAAACTTAATAATAAACAAATAATTACCAATTCGTTAAAATTAAGTAATTATAATGACTGTCCACTGCTTTTATTAATAATAATTTATTTTTCCTTTAGTTACGTTCTTATTTCTCTATTTTTCTTTTCGATAATTCAACCATCGATATAATCCATCAGTATCGCGAAAAGGTAGCGGACTATTTTTACGACCTCTTTTTGGTGATCATGATTACTAAAATCTTGCAAAAAATTAGGGATGACACGCATAGATAGATAGAAATCCATCAGTGATCAGTGATCATGTTGTTCTGGTGAACGCAACCATTTGTTGCATTCTGACGCAAATCGATAGCCGCAGGCGAAACAAATATTGCCTGGGATGCGCACCAAAAGTAGGTTGGCAGGGCCAAAAGAGGGGAAGCTAATGGGCCACCTACGATCCACACCCAAGAGAGGGGAAAGTGGATGG
>VNJQ01006970.1:0-10203 GCA_008042515.1 Drosophila truncata | reverse complement strand
GTCATCCGCAAATAATCCAGCAGACGTACTGTCAAGAGGAATTGCCGCAAGCAAGTTAGCAGAACACAACCTGTGGCTATAGGCCCCCTGTTTCTGCACGGCTCTCGAGACAAATGGTCAAAAATACCGACCATTAATCCCATCGATCTGGAGCGTAAAGTAAAGCAAGTCAGCTTGCCAATCTGCCAGGATCAACTAGGAAGCGAGCTATACAATTGCAAGCACAGCAACTCCTTCCACAAATTGCAACGCATCGTAGCATATATGATGCGCTTTTGTCGTAGACAGAACCGATCTCCAACAACTACACTAAGTGCAGGGCTCATGCTAGAACGATCATCTTCAGCACGATTCAAGCAATAGAATTCAGTGCTGAGTATAAACAACTTCGCATCCACAGAACAGTGGACAAGAAAAGCTCAATCATCTCGTTGTCTCCATTAATAGGAACTGACGGACTCATCAGAGTCGGAGGAAGGTTGGAAGAATCCAATCTTCCATATGCTGCCAAACATCAAATCTTGCTCCCGTACAATGATACAATTGTGAAAATGCTGCTACGAGAAATGTATGCATTGCGGAGCACAAGCATTGAGGGCCATACTGGGTTCTAAATGACAAAACAATGGCCAGGAGCATCATCCACAATTGTGTAAAATGCGGCCCAAATTAATGCATCAAATCATGGGTAACTTGCCGGCGGATCGAGTAACACAAGCGCGTCCGTTCTCTAATTCTGGAGTCGACTATTGCGGCCCCTTTTGGATTCACCACAAAATCCGTGGAAAAAGGCCTGATAAAGCGTACATTGCAGTATTCTGCTGTTTCGCCACAAAGGCAGTACATCTGGAGTTAGTAAGCGATCTAACAACGGGCGCGTTTCTAGCCGCTCTCCGACGATTCCTGGGCCGACGGGGAAAGTGTCAGACCATTCACTGTGACAACGCCACGAACTTTGTTGGTGCCAACAACCAGTTAAAAATACTGGAGGAAACGATTTTCACAGAGCAAGCCCAGAGCAGGATCATTAATCAGTGCAATAAGCAGCAGGTGGAGTTCAAGTTCATCCCACCGCGAGCACCGTCGTTTGGCGGTTTATGGGAAGCTGCTGTAAAATCAGCGAAAAGGCTACTAGTGTCAGTCACAGCCACAGCGTCTTTAACATTTGAAGAGCTCAACACGGTGATCATTGAGGTTGAGGCGATACTCAATTCAAGGCCCCTCACCCCGATGTCAGCTGATCCAACAGATATTGCAGCGCTCACTCCAGGCCATTTTTTAATTGGCGAACCTCTAGTGGCACCGCCCGATGCGAATCTTGCCCGACCGGAAAAAACGTTGGTCAGAAGATGGGAACTGGTATCCAGGCTCAAACAATCGTTCTGGAATCAGTGGTCCATGGAGTACCTACAAGAGCTCCAGATGCGCACCAAGTGGAAAACTATGGCGCAGAATGTCGAGGAAGGATTGTTAGTACTGGTAAAGGAAGACAACGTACCGGTAATGAGCTGGCCCATGGGACGGATAGTGAAGACATATCCAGGCAAGGATAACCAGATCCGGGTCGTAGATGTAAAGACCGCATCAGGGATCTACAAAAGAGCAGTTACTCGTTTAGCACCGCTGATAAAAGAAGAAGTAGCCACAAAACGGCCGCACAGCGGCAGCGCGGACACGGCGCAGGCAGAAGAGAGCCCTGCGCAAAAAAGGAAAGCATCATTTCCAATCCTCCCAACATTACTAGCAATGCTACTGATCCTTCCGTTAGCAATGGGACAGGCAGTCAACATAACGCCATTTGCAAGCCAGCCAGGAATATTCTACGAACGGCTCGGCACATCCAGAATGGCAATCTCCGAATGGAAAATAATTGTATATTACAATTTAAAACCATATTGGAGCGACATGAGAATATTGGCCAACGGGATATCGGAACTGAAACACAAATGTTCAGAACTCCGGAACATCAACGCTTGTAGATCAGTGTCTGAGCATTTTCAACATGTGTACAGCGAACTACAATCAGGAAATGAGTTGTACCATCAGTCTCGGCAACGAAGAGCACCACTGGACATAGTTGGAAATGTAGCGAACTCATTATTTGGCGTTCTAGACTCAAGATACGCCGATGACATGTCCAAGGTGATCAAGGAGGTCAAATCCAATGAAGACGTATTAATGATGCTCTTGAAAAATCAGACATCAATCTTGGATTCTACAATAAACATAGTCAGGACGAGCAGTTCAGCCACCAATGACCGGATCAAAACGCTAGAGAGCCAGATAGGGACAATCAATCTGGAAAGAGGAAAATACCAAGGCGACCACCTACAGCAAGCGTTTATGAGTCTGGTGGCAACTGGATTGCAGCGGATGCAGAGTGAGATAACCAATGTGCTCACTGACGTTCGCCATCGAACAATTAGCCCACTGCTAGTATCTCCCAAACAACTAAGGGAGCAACTGGATCAGATTCGGGAACATATTCCACCGGATCAACTGCTTCCAGTAGCATCGGCTAATGTGATCCAGCTTTATAAAATTATGCATGCCGAAGGCACCACAACGAGCAGTCACGTCATCTTCAAGATATCGCTGCCACTGGTGTCTGTAACAAAACAGGAAATATTCAGCATCATGGCGATCCCGATGTGGAAGGCCGGAAGCTGGCAACGATTCAGGCTACAAACAGAAATCATAGCCGTCAGTGCCCATAGAGGTCAGTTCATGGGATTGACCAAGGAGGAGTTCAATCAGTGTCTAGAGCTGCCACACGACGAACACATCTGTTTCAACCATCAAGCCACATTCAGCGTGGAAAACCGGTGTGAATTCCAGTTGTTTAACAATAAGACGGAAACTATCTGCGAGGTCTCTCAGTCAAGGGCCGAGCTGTGGTGGTCAGCAACGCATCAGCGAAACAGACGGATGTTTGCCACACGCAGGCACGTGGAACTTCAAGCGATGTGCAACGGAACATCGTTTACAGTACAGCTTAACGGAACGGGCTTAGTATCACTGGCCCCAGGCTGCACTGCACGCAATTCAAAAATTAGCGTGAGCACATTCAGCACCGTAGTCAGCGAAGCAAAGGCTACATATGTTCGGTTTGGCAATATCACCAGGATGGACCTTAAGAACACACCTGAGCCACTGCAAAAAACGGCAGCCAAGGAAGTCAACTTGGAGGAACTGGGCGCTTTGCAACACCAGTTAGCCAAATTAAAGGAGGCCACTTGGAAGAATCAAATCAGCACTACCCAGCACCATCAAATAACTGCTTATGTGGCCTTAGCAATGTCAATGTTATTAGGCATTGCATGGGCTCTCAGACGAACGATCAGCAAATGGACACCGACATGCCGGAAACCCGAACCCAGGCAGAACATGGAAGAACCACAACCAGAACCTACCCCACGAAGGTTCTCGTTCGACGTTATCGAAGGTTGAACACTTGCTCAACGGCCGGGAGAATGTTCAGTCGCAGCAGTATGTAGTCATAAGTAAGAATATCTCAAAACACAACCCACATTATGTAACAACTCTTCAGTCACAGTGACCTGCATTTGTCGTAAATAAAGTATCATTTACCAGGTCAAGCGAACATGCATGGTCAACTGAGACGAGGAAATGAACTGGGGCGATGGTCTCATTTCGCTACACTAACCCACATTCACAAGTAACCGCACACTATTTCTTATACGTTATTTCTGTTAGCATAAGCGTTTGTGTACCTATATATATTGTAAAGTTTCATTAATAAAGTCAGTAAGAGTTCTAACGCAGACCCAGAGCTTTCATTCATGCTGTTCTTTTAGAACGACTCATGCACTCAACCCCTCAAACAAGTCCACCTAGTTTCAAGTGCTAGTTGCGACAACAAACAGGCAAATAGTTTATGCACTATTTGCTAGGCATCTAAGCCTTCTTACACTTTACAATGTATATATGTATATTCCTGATCAGGATCCACAACAGAGTCGATCTAGCCATGTTTGTCTGTCTGTCCGATTATACGCAAACTAGTCCCTCAGGGACCATTTGAATGAAACTTTGCAGATAATATTCTATATATTTTCACTCCTACATAAGTTGGAAAGGAGCCGGATCGGACGACTATATCATATAGCTGCCATAGGAACAATCAGTAAAATAATAGGAAAAATAATATATTTCGCTGTTTTTTAACACATTTTCATCTAATTAAAGATGCGGCCATTTATTACTATTTTTAATTTTATAGTTCAACTGCAATCTGCAAGTGTATATAAACTTTGGGGAGCCGAAGTAAGCTTTCTTTCTTGTTTTTACTTTTACTATTTCGTTTGCTAATATTTTCTATTGCAACTATATAATTGATTTAAACAAAAATTTCCCTTTGGTTCTTTTAATTCGAAGTATTTTCAGCAGGCTGCTTTTAGCAAATGTGTTTGATTGCATTTTCCAAGTTTTGCTTAAAATGGGCTGATCAAATTTCGACCCGAAGTTGTCACCAATTTATGAACCTTAATAAATTAAATGCAGCATTCCCGGCCAAAAATAGGAACTTCATCTTCACAAGATGTGCAAAAAGAGTTGAAGAGGCCCAGAAGAAAGTTTCCGTCGCATCATGTTACATACAGTTTGTAGCTAAAATTAGATGCCATTTTAAATTAAAAAATTAAAACCATTTATAACAAGAAAGGAAGCTAACTTCGGCTCGCCGAAGTTTATAAACCCTTGCAGATTGCAATTGAACTATAAAATTAAAATCGAAATTCTGAAATAATAATAAGAGGCCAAATTCCAAATTTGATAAAAATATTTTGAGAAATAGCGAAACTATGATTTTTTTATTATTACCCTGATTGTTCCTATGGCAGCTAAAGGATATAGTCGTGTGATTTTTATGAAATTAAAACTAAGATTCTCAAATAATATTAAGTGGCCAAATCTCAAATTTGATATAAATATGTTGAGAAACAGCGAAGTTAAGACTTTTCCTATTATTTTCCTGATTGTTCCTATGGCAGCTATAGGATATAGTCGGCCGATTTTCATGAAATTAAAACTAAAATTCTAGAATAGTATTAAGTGGCCAAATCTCAAATTTGACGAAAATATGTTAAGAAGCTTCGAAGTTATGATTTTTGATGATTTTTTTTTTTTTAATTTTACCGATCGTTCCTATGGCAGCTATATGATATAGTCGTCCGATCCGGCCCGTTCCGACATATGTACGAGTGAGAGTATATAGAAGACTAACTGCAAAGTTTCGTTCAGATAGCTTTAAAACTGAGGGACTAGTTTGCGTAGAAACGGACAGACAGACGGACAGACGGACAGACCGACAGACCGACAGACGGACATGGCTAGATCGACTCGGCTGTTGATGCTGATCAAGAATATATATACTTTATAGGGTCGGAGATGTTTCCTTCACTGCGTTGCAAACTTCTGACTGAAACTATAATACCCTGCAAGGGTATAATAATGTTAAAATAAACATAAACTATATTGTTAAAAATTCTTTTCAGGGATATGTCTTTCGGTTTATGATATGTTGACAACAGTTTTCCCAAAGCCCTAATGATAATGCTAATGACGTCGAAGCAATACATTTCGTTCAGTTGTTGAAATGATGGGATTTATTTCTAAGGAATTTAGTGCGTAGAATTCTAACCAACATCAGAATTTGCATACCACGTCCGGATTTTGAGATATTTGAGGTTATGTAAATTCTAAGCAAAGTTTTTTTTTTGGAAAGGAATCCCATCTTTCCAATAAAAAGGGAAAACTGCTTAACTTCAAAAAGCCAACATCATTAAATAAATTTTAAAATAATTAAAATCTTAATTCCCAGCCCAAAGGCAGGTGAAAAGTTTCCGTGCTGTTTTGCTCGGAAGTTAAAAGAGGAAATACGAATTCGTGGGGATATTTCGTAAGTAAAAACTAGAAAAGATCTGGGAAATTAAAATCTGTGCAACATTTTGCGAACAGGCCTGGTTTCTTATTTTTACCATTTTCGATTTTATCAGGTAAGTGCCGCTTAATAACTTTTTGATTTAAAAGTGCGGTCACCATTCGTATCTCACCTGTGTTATGTTTGATGGATACAACGTATTAGGGGAATTAAAACGAAAACGATTTAAATCGTTTTTTAATGTGTGCTGATATATCCTGCCCACCTTACCAAGATAAAACTCAATTGTACGTGTCTGAATAGACCTAATACATATGTATTTATAATGTAGAACAAAACGTGATTTGAAGCGATAGCGCGCGAATTGTCTATACAAGACTTTTTTGTTAGAACTTTTCGTGCATAGGAAATTATCCATCTGGATTTAAAAGTATTTTGGACTTGAGTTTGGGGTGTTTTCTTGAACTATAAGATATAAACAATAGAGAGAAGAGATGCCCAGCCCTATAGCGCCACCTAATGCACATCTCCGTAGGCCAGCTGGAAAAAGTTTTAAATTGTTACTTTCATCAAATAAGTCAGGATACTAACTCACCTGTTGATTTGTACAATAGTCCTGTAGCAGAGCCTGCAATCACAGTGTTGACATGGTCGTCCTCGCCACGAACGAACTGCAAGAACACTCCACATGCCGAATAAAGCACCGCTAGTGTTCCCAGTGTGTTGGCGGTGCCCGAACCTTGCTTCATGATGTGGTTGATTAACCTGTGTATAATGTGTCACTGTATTAATACAATTGATTTTGTGGGTTTAAATTTAACTTACTGAGTTCGCCGTAGGTTCCCCGTCTGATTTAGCGCGTTGGTTACTTTAAAACCATTGTATATACCTGCAAGACCGCCAATGCCTCCACCTATCATCACAGAGGTTCCTATTTGCGAGAAGGCAAGCTCAAAGCGTCCTCTCTGTTTATTAGCGCCTTCGGGAAAAATAAACTCTGGTTGGGCTTGCTGTAAAAATCGGGAATCATAGTTAAGGTACGGGGACACCGGGGCGCTACTAAATGTGCTCGTAGCCGGAGTATAGTTTGCTGTTGCCGAATCTGAAATGGATATTTATTTTTAAGCACAAGTATTAGGTGGTCCCACAACAATTTACAATGTACATATACATATGTAACAATCTAGAAACATTGCGTAACTAAGTTTCTTACACGCTTACCGGCTGGTGCGGGCGCTAGAGAGAATGGTTTTCTTAAAAAGTCGTCACTCATTTTGGAATTTGTTTCAGTGGTTTGAAAATAATGGTTCACTAATTATTTTAACAGTCAGCCACCACTAAGTTCAGTTCCTCTAGACATAAAAGAATACAATGTTGCCGTGCTCCGATTACGATTTTAAACTTCCAATGTGACATATGTTAGACAATAGAGGTGGAGAAACATCGATTGATTAGCGTCACAATCGAGATGTCAATGAAAGTTGCCGAAAATTTAAAAAAAATCGTACCAATGTTAATTTTTTTATCACAAGAAAAATATAATATTTAAAATGGTTGCGTTCACCAGAACAACATGATCACTGATTACTGATCCCTCAGGGATCGGTGATCATGTTGTTCTGGTGAACGCGTATGATCATTACGCCGTCTCAAAAAACATCGGCTTGGAACCTATCGTTATCTTCCTGCTTCCCGCCAACATTGATTTGAATTTGCTTATAATATAATTGAAATAAACAACAGGTAACCATAACTAAAAAGCAACTGGAGACATTTTAAAATATTCCTAAAATTGTCCAAGTAATAGTTTTTGACCAGAGACCTCATAAAATAATTTATTGCTGAATGTGGTGCCTTATTTAATTGAAAAGGCGTGCTGTCAAATTTATTTCATTCTAATGCAGCACGGTACACTTCATTCTTGCTTACAAAAACATAATAATAATTATATAAATAATTATCAATTCGTTAAAATTAAGTAATTATAATGACTGACCACTGCTTTCATTAATAATAATTTATTTTTCCATTATTTATGTTCTTATTTCTCTATTTTTCATTTCGATACTTCCATCGATATAATCCATCAGTAACGCCAAAAGGTAGCGGACTATTTTTACGATCCCTTTTTGGTGATCATGTTTACTAAAATCTTGCAAAAAAATTAGGGATGAAATGCACTATCGATAGAAATCCATCAGTGATCAGTGATCATGTTGTTCTGGTGAACGCAACCAATATCGCCCATTTTTGCCCAAAATATATCGCTTGTCACATAACAAAAGAAACACGAACAAAGTATATAGAAGTACATATAGTTGTCTCCATCAAGATTCTATAAAGCCTATAATTAAACTCTGTGTCAATTTTTCAATGGAATATTTCGAAACTTGTTACCAAATATTCTAAATTCTCTCTCTTATTTCATAATGTAATCATGTTCAAAAGAATCCTTTTTTAGAACTATAATTTTTTTGCCAGCGTTGCAAACAGGTCGACCGCTTTGGGTGGCCAAAATAATGTCCGTCAAATTAGCGTCGGTGAGTTAGCGTCGATGTGGAACGGTGGGAAATTGGAACACTGAGAAATATTTCAACGCTATCGATTTATCTTTCATGTTAGCGCAGAAAATATCGTATGGGGCGATAGTGTAACGTGACATTAGAGTCAGTGTTTGGAATGAAGTTGGAAAAGAAAAACGACGGTTACAGCTCCGGAACTCGCGCCCCCCTTAACATCATTTTGAACGCCAAACTGTAATGCGATTTATTCAAAATCTGTTGTTAGGATTTTATTGAAAACTTCACCAAATGATCTCTATTCGATCCCCAATATGCCCATAATCCGTGCATATTGGCACGACCTCTAATAGCAAAGCTCTAGGAACTTTAATATTTGCTCCCCGTTTTTGTATGGAGCGGATCCAGAGGTTTGACCACTGTTGAGCAATTTTCTCAAAAACTGTTGTTAGGATTTTAATGAAACTTTCTGGGATAATACTTGAATAAGTGCTCCAAAACCTGGCATACCGTGCATTGCGGCACGTCCTCTTTGGGGGGAGCAATCTTCAAAAAGGTGGAACCTTGATTTTTCAAACGGATATTTAAGGCACTTGCGATGCTCAAATCTTCCCAAACCCAAGAAAAACTATTAGTAAATTTAATTCTTAACATGCTGCAAGTTTATTTTGTTCGAAATAGTGCCTTATTTACAAAATAATTTAAAAATAAAATATTTCTCAGTGTTCCACTTTCCCACTGTTCCACATCGACGCTAACTCACCGACGCTAATTTGATGGACATACATATTTTAAAAGTTAGTTAAATTAATTGATTTTGGTATTCGTCGGAATAATTTGGTACCTCTACAATTATAGCAATGAGTGCGAGTGAGACGGCCATAACTAAGTAAGTGCGAGCGAAATAACAATGAAACGTGTTGTTTAACCCGTACATGGTGTATGGGTTTTAAGTTTCCATTTAATAAAGAGAGTTAAATTTTTTTTTAATGATTTAATTTTTAAAAGTTTTAAATTGGAAATAAGGCGTTGCTTTTGCTTTGTGTTGGAAGTCCTTTTTTCTTAAGTTCTTAAATCTAAAATATAATATTTTAATATTTATATCTTAAAATATGATTTTATATAGTCAATAAGTGATGGCGAATAAGGGTTCATTATTTTTTAATAAAAATGTAAATAATATGGTATATTTCTTTTTGTGAAATTTTAAATAAAAAACCAGCATGTACAAATTTTTTAATGGTTAACAAAAATGTAAGTGTTTGCATATTAGAGTGTCTTCCCACAGAGATTCGCCTGCATTAAAAATGTTAATAAGTGAACTATTGTAATAATTAGCATGAACTTTTAAGCATTAATAATTTATTATATTCAAAACTATATAACTTTTTTTTACCATTATATTTTATTATAATTTTTTTTCTTTCTTTTTTGCTTCTTCTCTTTCTTTGTTTCTCCACCATGGTTGCGTTCACCAGAACAACATGATCACTGATTACTGATCCCTCAGGGATCGGTGATCATGTTGTTCTGGTGAACGCGTATGATCATTACGCCGTCTCAAAAAACATCGGCTTGGAACCTATCGTTATCTTCCTGCTTCCCGCCAACATTGATTTGAATTTGCTTTTAAGATAATTTAAATAAACAACAGGTAACCGTAACAAAAAAGCAACTGGAGACAATTTAAAATATTCCTAAAATTGTCCAAGTAATAGTTTTTGACCAGAGACCTCATAAAATAATTTATTACTGAATGTGGTGCCTTATTTTATTAAAAAG
>VNJQ01006967.1:0-67855 GCA_008042515.1 Drosophila truncata | reverse complement strand
TTTCTACGCAAACTAGTCCCTCAGTTTTAAAGATATCTGAATGAAACTTTGCAGTTAGTCTTCTATATACTCTCACTCGTAAATATGTCGGAACGGGCCGGATCAGACAACTATATCATATAGCTGCCATAGGAACGATCGGTAAAACTTTCGAAAAAAAATTATAACTTTGTCAGTTTTCAACAAAACTCCACCAAATTTAATATTTGGCCATTCATTATTAATTTAGAATTTCGATTTTAATTTCATGAAAATCGGACGACTATATTCTATAGCTCTCATAGGAACAATCAGAAAAATAATAAAAAAAATCATAACTTCGCTGTTTCCTAACATATTTTCATCAAATTTGAGATTTGGCCACTTAATATTCTTTCAGAATTTTAGTTTTAATTTCATGAAAATCGGCCGACTATATCCTATAGCTGCCATAGGAACAATCAGGAAAATAATAGAAAATATCCTAACTTTGCTGTTTATTATTTCAGAATTTCGACTTTATTTTTATAGTTCAATTGCAATCTGCAAGGGTATATAAACTTCGGCGAACCGAAGTTAGCTTCCTTTCTTGTTTGATATTATTTTATTAAAATTTTGGGTATTTAAATATGAATTTAGTTTTAAAATTAAAATAAACCTTAGAAACTTATCTAACAACTTTTTAAAATAATTTAAACTAAAGAAAACCTCTCTTTCTGTTACTTTTATTATAAAAACATCTACAAAAATACTCAAAACTCTTAAATTAATTAGTTTATTATCTCAGTTATTTATTTCCCAGCCTCCAGCATACCCCAGGACCTGCAGGACTACCCATTTCTCCAGTTTCTACCTCTTCCCATCTCCCTCTCTGAGTTTTTCGCTGAGCATTGGCCACACACCGCCTCTGTCTTCAGCTGGCAATCGAAACTAGTTTTTCAGGTTCGGCGCATGGCTGATAACAACAATTGCAAACGCGACGATGGACTGCGCGGACTGCGGACTGTGGACTCCGGCGCATGCGCGCCAGTCTTGCATTCCATTCGGCTGGCTCTGGGGTGCGCAGAAATCCCCTCCTGCCCTCCGAGAAGCATTTGTGGAATTTTAATTGCGCAAAAAACAGCCAAGAAGTTGAGCTGCAATTGCAACCGATGGGTTCTGCACCAGGAAAAATATATTATTATGAAAAGGAGGTCAATTTTGCAAAGGGAAATTTAAGATAATGTGAAAAGTAAGAAATTGTTGAGCGAAAAATGTTTAGAAAATATATTTTGAAGACTTTCAGAAAGTTTTTGTATTCCAATTAATAAATTTTGTATTTATTGGGAACTAAATTGTAATTTTCTAAGATTAAATAAGCTTTTTTAAATGTAAAAATGATAAGAAAGCTAAAATCAAAGTCTAAACGGTATTTATCTCACTATTTTTTGTTTAAACTCTGGCTTTCTGGTTGAGAATTTCCCAATAATCTTCTCTCTAAAGCTTTAAGATCTCATTAAATATTTAAAAATTAAAATATATTCTTTTAAGATCTTAAAGATAAGACTTCCCGCTTGATCTCTGCTCTAATTTCTTTGTGTGTCTTGAAATGACGTTGAATGATGGGCACTTGGAGGTTCGCTGCAAGTGAGAACATATCGCGTGATGGTGATAGATATAATGGCCATGGACAGGCGGCTGGGCTGGCTGGCTGAGCTGAGACTGAGAGCTGGGAAAGATCGGGATACTGCTCTGCTCCAGCAGCAGCAGCTACGCCAGCAGCCGCCGCTGATTGCGATGGCTGGCAAAAAACCAACGGACCGCAGAGAGAGAGCAGAACGAGAAGGAGGGAAAATCTTTCTTACACGCTGCTCGAATTATAAGTCGTCGACATTTTGCCTAGCCGCCGCCGTCGTCGTCGTCGTCGTTGAGAAAAATGAGCCAGCATAAATAAACCAAAGCGAAATAGAATAGACATTTGTATCTGTTTGCGTCTGTCTGGTGTAATTGAAGTTGCAGAAAGCCAGAAAAAGCCACAAAAACGTAAACTGAAGGCCCAGCGGAGACGAAGACGACGACGCTGCTCAGCCAGTGGAGCGCGAGGCATGGCGCATACGGAAGCCATAAGCTGCAAGAGATTTCTCTTTCGGTGCTGCTTCTGCCGCTTCTTGGCTGTTGAACCCAACAACCAAGTCCAACCCCGGCCCGCATCGCACCACTGGAGCGTGATCTCTCCGCCTGGAGATGGAGATGGAGAAGGAGATGGGTAATGGCCATGGAACGGGAGCGGGAGATGGAGAGATCCTCGTCAGCTCAAGGATCGAAAATCAATTGGCAAAAGGGAACGAACGCAGCCCAAATCGCCGAAAATTACAGGAAGCAAAAGCACTTGCCGAAACGATCGAAAATCATTCAATTACGACAGCTGGCTGGCTGGCTGTGAGCCCTGCATATAAATAATGGGCGTGTGGGCTCACCGAAAAAAAAAAACAATAATAATTATGTAATCACACGGGGAAAAATGAGATCGTTACTTATACTGATTTGCATTTAAAATTGGTATATATTTTATATATAAAAAGGGAGAAGAAAGAAAGCCTGTAATATATTTTAATAAAAATTAAATGGAACCTAAAGAAGAAAAGAGTTCTGCGTTTTTATTTCCATTAAAAATAAAAAAAGGAAAACTCTATAAAAACTTTGCGAAACTGCTATTATTCCAAAACTTTTTTATAATAAATTCCTTTTATTTAAAATCCCAATTTACATTTTTTTTATTAAACAATTAAAACACTTTAAATTTAAATAAAAAATAGCAACCTCTCAAAACATAAAAAGCCAATATTTTCGGTGCAATCTAAAATCAAATAAAAAAGCCCACAGGCACTCAATAAGGTCAAAGACAGCTCCCCCAATAAGCAACAGGATGCACGTGCAAAAATCAAGGTAATCCGAATGAGGTCAAGCCCCTAAAGCATTAAATAAACAACGACCTTATCTCAATTTTAAATCTGGCGCTAGTAGCGTTCGCGCTTAACAACACTTCAGTTCACTTATCGATTTAGGTGTGACCTGTTGGCTTCTCGATGAAAATATTATCGATACTTCTACGCTGTTTCGGTCACACCAACAACAAAAAATTTAGTAAAGAAAAAAGTCCAAAGACGAAATGCTGAAAATATAAACAAAGAAAAGCAATAGATAACGTTTAAGCCATCAAGTCAGAGTCCTTCGCCAGGCCAATGAGTTTCAACCTGAACGTGGAGTCCCTCAACATAACCCTGCAGACGATCGCCGAACGTGTGGAGCTCTTTGCTGGCATTGCACTGCAGGCGGCTGTCGGACTGCGAGGCAAATTCGAGTCCTTGACGGGTGATTTTAGCTGGCAGAACGGTCCCGTTGCCTTCACGGATCTGCAGGCAACGCTACTAAAGGTCTTGCTGGTCCTGCTGCTAGGCACTTGCGTCCTCATTGCTTATTCGTGGTCTGTTTACGGCCAAGTCATCACGGAAAAGTTTGTCAGGCCAAGTAGGGGGCGAAACAAATGCGACTTATCTTTGTACAATGGTAACATATTGCTTTTTTTGCAGGCACTCTCAAGGAAATCGAAGAGCTTAAATTGTCGGTGGCCAAGTTAAAGTTGCCCAAGGAACACTCGCCACGCATTTAAGCTAGTCATGTCCAAGATCAAGAAGTTCTTCAGCCGCAAGAAGGAGGAGGCTGCGGCCTTTAAGGTGGGTTTTTTCCCTTTTACTTGCTTAACCTTACTTTAAGACACTTCTTCGTTGCAGCTCAAGCTCACGGGCAGCAGCATGGGCGAGGGCCACAAGTTGAATGCCCCCAAACAGGAGCAATCGGGTCCCTCCGGCTCTGGTTCCCGGAAAAAGTACGAAGCCTACGTTCCACCCAAGCGTAATGAGATAAGCAACGAGGCCAGACAGGCAGCTAATGCGGCACTCGCTCGTATTGACAAGAAAACCTCGCGGGATTTCAATACCTCGCTGTCGGCGGTCAAGGCTCAGGCCAAGCGGGAACTGGAGGCCGAACGGCGCCAGAAGGAAGAGCAGCAGGCAAGTGTGGAGGCCTCTGCCTCGACCACCACTGCTTCCGGCGGCGATAATCGGAACCTGGCCTGCGAGGGAGTCTTCTTCCGCTGCCCCCTGATCAGTGACGAGGTTCTGCCCAAAGCCACGTGGAAGGCCAAGATCAAGGAGTTCCTGTACCAACAGCTGGAGGGAGATCGCGGCCTCACCGCCTGCCTGATCATCCACAATTGCAATGTGAAGGAGAAGGCGGACGAGTGCATTGCCACGCTCATTCGGTATCTGGAGAATCTCATCAACAGTCCCACCGAGGAGAAGTTCTGCAAGATACGCATGTCCAACAAGATCTTCAGCGAAAAGGTGCGCTACGTGGAGGGTGCCTTGGATGTCCTTCAGGCAGCTGGCTTCAGCGAGGTGACGATTGATGGAGAGCAGTTTCTGCTGTGGACCAGAGAGCAAACGGAACAGGATCTCGACTTGCCCACCTTGGTGGAGGCGTTAAAGAACTCGGAGACGATTCCCCTGGAGCTGGACAGGAATATAAAGGTTCTCCTGCCATCGCAGGCTCGGAGAGTTGTCCTGCCCGATGAGTTTTATCGCCTGGCACCCGAGGAGATCAAGAAGGAGCAGCAGCTGCGCTCAGAGGCCATTGCCCAGGCCCAGATGCTGAGGACCAAAGCCATGAGGGACCGCGAGGAGCAGCGTAATCTGCGCATGTATCGTTACGCTTTAGTCAGGGTTAAATTTCCCAACGGACTCTTTATACAAGTAAGCTTTAAGCCGAATGATGCAATTCAGAGAAACGTTTTGTAAAGAAAAGGTGAATCATTTCCAGGGTACTTTCAATGTTTACGAGAAAATCGCCGATGTATTTGAGTTTGTGCAATCTTGCCTGGCGGATGAGAGCCTCGATTTCAGCCTGGTGGCCACCAGCGAGGGCAAGCTGGGGGAGGAAGACTTCGAGAAGACACTTTTTGACTGCAAGTGAGTGTTAGAAATATCTTTAACTTGGAAAATAATAGTTTATTAATTGAATTTTAATTTTTACAGACTCATTCCAAACTCCCTTTTGCTTTTTGGCGCAAATGGAGTGGCTTCCGCTGCCCAGGCCGATCTTAATTATTTAAAAGAAGAACTTCTGATGCTCGTACAGGCAATGTAGAAGTACTAATCCAGCGGCACTTGTAACTTTATTTATACCTTAACCCAGCTGTTGTTATTTATTACTTTCAAATCTATTATTCAAAATCAAATATAACGCACTTTACACAAAAATTGGGGAGTGAAATGTTATTTTATTATTTTTATGTAAAGAAAATGTATTTGGTGTACATTATATATTTAAATGGCTATATATAATAAATATATTGGAAAATATACCCCTGGAACGTCTTATAATTTTGATTAAACGTCAATAACTCTCTAAATTAAAAAGCTATCTTAATGAAACTTTGCAGATAGTCTTATTTTACTCACATTAACATTATATGTAGGAACGGATCAGATCGGGCCACTATATCATATAAATTTCAAGAAAAAATAACATAACTTTGACATTTTTCAACATATTTGCATATAATCTGAAATAGGCGTATCTTTTATCATTTTAGATCATCTCTTATAATTTTGTTGAAATCGGTTGACTTTAACTTGCACGGGAAAATCATATGACATTTACAGCGTGTTGAGCTCAGATTAGGTTTTTTGATTTTGTTCAGAAACAACTTTGATGTATAGAAAAGCCAGCCAACGTTCTTAAATGTTAAGAAAAGCCTTGGCTTAAGCTCTCAATTTGATCAGAATACATTTAAATACATTTTTAAAAATTAAAAGAAATCACAATTTAACCCATCTTTTTAACCTTTCATTCCACTGTGCCGCGCAAACAGCTGTTTAGTATGTTTCGCACCTTGCCGCATTTTAGGTGGTATTTTTTCTCTTCTTGCCTACGGTCACACTCAGTGCAAAAATAAACAACAAGAATTTTAGTTTGCAGCTAACAAGTAAAAATTAGCCGAAAAACCTTAAAACAATGAGCTTAAACCCTAAACTGTGACAAGTGCGAATAAGAGTGAACGCCGCTAAACCATTTGGTGCTATGTAAATGTGAGTAAACTGGAGTTTTTCATCATTAATCTTCGGCCCTTGCAAAACAATAACAAAGAGCGGCCGCTCAATTGGGTTTTAACAAATGTTTAATAAATTTGCTTACGCAGCAGTTTTCGGGGCAGGGGGAGGTGGTAATAGGCCATAAATAATGTTATTAATAAGCGGGTGAGGGGTTTTGGTTGCTTAGGCATTTTCTCGTAACTTTTTGGGCGGTCTTTTCATTGCGTGGGCGACGACGAGTTGCACATTGCTGGGGTTCCAGCAGTTTCCCTCTTTCCCTCGCTGGTCATTATCGAATTATTATTGGTTTTGTTGGGCAGTCATATGTGGGTACCATTTGTTTTTGTCTAAAGAAGCTAATTAGCAGGGAGGGATCGTAGGGATAAAAGGGAGTCTCACAATGAAGGGCTTGGAAAGCCGGTTGGAAGTATTTCCCTCCTCCCTTTTGATCTGGAATATGTTTTGTGGAACCTGGAATAGTGTTCTGGAAAGACATTGATGACAATCGATTTATAAACGATTTTTTGTATACAAAAATATCGAAAACTTCTTTAATTTCTTAATAGAGATCAGCCTATAAAATATAAACTAATTTCTGCTAAAATAAAGATTTTACCAATCCCTTTTTTGACTAAAAAAGTTTGGGAATTGAAAATTGTATCTAAAATGCATTTCCCAAACTCTTTTTATTTTAATTTCCCCCTTAAAAACAAACAGTTGCATTTAATGAACCAATTTAAGACTGTCTATCAAGGCGGCATCAAAGACTGACTACAAAAAAAATTAAAGAAAGAAAAGCTATAGGAAAACAGTCAAAGGAAATTGAGATAGAGGCAAAGAAGGAGTTGCTTGGCTCCGGGCACCGGGCAATTTGGCGTAAATCTCGCTTGATCTTGGGAAAATAAGTAAATAGAAAAAAGCACCTAAAATCTAACATTAATGAATCTTTGCGGCGGCGGCTGCGGCGGCTGTGGAGCTCAGGGCTTAAATTAAACCAAGCAAGCAATCGCGCCAAATCGAAACACGCAGCCACGAGAAGGGAGGCTGCGCGCCAGCCAGCACACAAAAGCCAGCCTGAAAAGCTAAAGAAAAGAGCGCAGCAGCCGTAGAAAAGCTGGAAGAGCCAGCCAGACTTAAGCCATCGCATAAATTGGCCTGGGCTGTGGAGCCGAAGATTTCATTGTTGGCCTGGGCCCATTGCTTATTATGGCCAAGGCATCGGATCTAGGCCTTCATTAAACGGCCAAAAGCAGCAGCTTCAAGGTGCAGTGAGAGGAAATATAGGAAATAAATATAGAAATGTATTAAAACTTGATTTTAAGTGAATTTATTATGAATATTAAAAGGATCTTCATTAGAATTCTTTTATTGAATGATGAGTAGGGAATTCAAGTGCATTTTGGAGAATAAGTTTCTTTGGGAGCCTATTACAAATAATTAATTAATAATCCTTCGTTTTTTACCTTTTTAAAAAACCTTCAAGTTTGTTTAAAAATTTTTTTAATATTCTTTTTGTATACTTCTTTCCCTCAGTGCAAAAATGAGCCTTAGTTCAACTTTGGTCCGCGAAGCTAGTGCGTGAGATATGCATTATTTATCTAGCGAAATTTTTCTCATTGCTGCGGCCACAGCGACTTGTTGCAGGAGGCTTGCAGCAGCAGCAGCAGCTTCAGAAGACTTCCTGGTTTTTTCCTGCTGCCAGCTGTGGTGAAATACCAAAAATGATACGAATAGTTTGTTTCTGTCGGTAGAGATAGCAAGAAATATGTGGGACAACCCGAGGAGGTGATCATCCTGCGCCTTCGCCTTCGCCTTCACCTTCTCCTGCGATTACGGGTTACGGGTTGCAGGTTGCAACCTGCACGTGCCTCGCCAGGGGTGGAGTTGGCTGATTGAACGATTGAAAGATCATCACCCGGAGTACAGAGAACCGATCTCTGCCGGAATAATAATAATGATGATGATGAGGTGCAAATTGGCGCTGCCATGAAATTGCAAATCAACTTTTCTGACTCCCGATTGCACTTCATTCTAAATTGTTTGCTCAACCCAGCAGTCAGCAGCCGAAGAGCTCCTCTTTCCTCCCTCACAACGAAAATTGCAAATCGAATTTGCCAATTTGCTGAGGCTGAGAGCTGCTCTGAGGTCTCTTCTTCGACTGATTTGTTTCTGTGGTTTGCCAGTCGGCAAACCGCCGCCGCCGCCCTTTAACAAGCATTTAGCCTTAGCCGGGCTCGTGACCCATTCCCTTACCAGAACTCACAAATGCTGGCAAGTTTATGACCCAGCCTCGAAATTGAAGTGGAAATCGGTTAGCAGTGGTTTACCTTTTCGATTTGTTTTTATCGCTCCACGCAGAGGCAAGCGCCCTGCATTTACATTTACATATTTCTGCCTGCATTTGAACTCTGATCTTGGCCAGGGAAATGCGATCCCCTACGGATTCCTATACGGGAGCAGCTGTGTTTTTACTCTAGGCGGAAATACTTCCCCTGTGACAAACGAATAACAATAATTAAGCCAGTTTTTTTGCTTTAATTAACACTACTGAACTTGGGCAGAGGAACAAGAAGAGAATATTGATTGAAAAAGCCAGAAATACAAGATACTCTTTCTTTAAAATGTTTTATATAGAATTTTTAACTAAGAAAAGCTGAAAATTTGTATAATATCTCCTTTAAATATATCATATATTTTATTTAAATAGAAAATACTTTATTTTTCACTTAATTTATGGTTAAAATCTTTTAAATATTAATAGGAAATACATTTCTTAAGACATTTCATAAGTAAAATGCTTTTTATATAATTTTCAACTAAGAAAAGCTGAAAAATTATATACTCTATTCTTTAAGAATATTATAAATTATATTTAAACACAAAGTACTTTATTTTCCACTTAATTTAAGGTTAAAATCTTTTAAATATTATTAGGAAATACATTTCTTAAGACATTTCATAAGTATTGCCTTATTTATGATCCTGAAACTTTATCGATAAGCTCTTGTTTACACTTTTTCTTGGAAAGTATGACAATTTGCAATCAAATAAGAACTTCCGGTCCACTCAGCGAATGTGTGTGTATTTTTTTTATGAATGAAAAGCTTGTCTTATTCATCTTCCCCTTTTCCAATCCCTCATCAGTCTTGTTGTCGATGTCCATCGCTGGCGATCGTCACGCTCATTGCCAATTAGTGCAATCAACTGCGTGAGTTAAGGAGCTGGAGGAGATCGCTGGAAGGGTGGACCTCAGCCTAGACAATTGCCAGGGAAATCTTACAGAGTTCACAGTTTCAAACAATTAATTGAAGGGGTCTCCCTTATGCCAAGAGCCACTAAAGCTAACTAGGAAATTTGTAAAAAGGAAAATAAGATTTTATTTAAATGGTATACTAAAAATACCAGTAAATATGGTAAGTGCTACCCCCAAAATCCTTTTACATAAAGCCTTAATTACTACCAATATTTCCATCTAAAAGTTGCAGCAATAGAAGAGGTTTTTCCTAGCCACTTCTTTGCGATTAAACAACATAATTAAAATGCCAAGTTATTGCAAAAGTCGAATGTAAATTTAATCAAGTATCAGGATTTAGCTTGTTCAATTTATAGCGCTGCCCCCTGCCTCCATTCCCACCTCCAACTCCAACCCCAAGAGAAGCTTGATCTAACAACTTGCAGTCAATTTCAAATACATTTGCAATTTGTCAAATTTTGGTAGCCAGAGAGTGCCAAAGATAAATTAATTTCGGCATCGATTTGATCGCTTGTCTCTGGTCGTTTTGTGTGGAAACCTCGTTGGCTGAGGGGCGGAGGCTGTGGCTAAGACCATGTTAGCCACAAGCCAACATGGCTTGGCTCATTGTAAATGTGCTTTAATGACCACCGGTCAGCAAATCTCATTTTTTGTCGGGGGACCGCATGCGGTTTCACACACATAAGCACTCGGAAAAATTATATATGAAAGTTTATGATAATTTTAAAATATTTTAAGGAAATTTATGGATATTTTCCTCTTTAATTTAAGGTTTAATTTCTTAAAAAAAGCTGAAGACACATTTTCTGTGCATTTTTTATTGAATACAATTTTCTTAGAGCTTTTTCCTTGGGTAACAATTTTCAATCTCAACAAAAAGTATTTGAAATATAAATTCATACAAGATTTCTTTCTGTGCGGAGTAAACGGTGAGCCAGAGAAAGAGGACGAGGAGATGCTGGCTTGCCAAAGATTTCTGGTGCTAGTGTGGTACCTGTAAAGCCCCACCGTCCTCCCATATTACCATCCTCGCTGGCCAAAATAATGACCACTGTCCACATGGTGCAAAATTAGACATATTTCCTCCTTACTTCGGGGTGTTAGCTCGCTCTCCCTCCCCGCCTCGCCTAGCTCTTCATCTTGGCACTCACCTTTTGCATTTTCAACACCGAAAAGTTTTACATTCGGATTTTCCGCAACTGCTGAGAAAAATGACATTACAAATTGTGGGACATTTGTCTAATTAAATCCCTCTGCCTCTGCCTGCTCCAATAACGAGGGCTTAGATTACAATCTCACAGCGGTGCGTAATGGCTTTTGTGCTTAGGAAGAATCCTTCGATGAAGTTGGTCTAAAAAAGTGGTCAAGTTGGGGGTTGAGGTAAAAAAAAGGGCTGCAATTTTGGGGAAAATGTTTGAGGAAGGAAGTGGAGAGAAGGATTGGTGATATGTATATAAGGGATTGCATTCGATGTTCCAGTTTCAGGTTTCTGGCTTAGGATATTTTCTAGATAAATATTTCTATATTAAAGAGGAATTACCTGAGGGGTCTAACTGTTAATGTCAAGTTTTCTGTTTTAAGATATACGATTTCTTTAAATGCCAATCTGTCATGAGTTAGTCAAATGCTAATTGCTGTCTGTCTGCCTTGAGGCATAAATCTTGTTGAGTCTTTAAGCATGATCTTAAGAGTTAAATACCAATAATTTAAAGTTAAGCAGGGTTAAGTTTAAATTCAAATAAATTATCTTTGATATTTTAATACTAAGTGAGCTTTATTTGTAGAGTTTAAAATAAAAATTATTTATAGATAGAATAGAAAATCCATAATAATAATATTAAACCCAGAATTTCTTCAACTCTCACTCTTTCAAATAATTTACCCTAAAAACACCCTTTTTATTTCACTTTTATTATTTTTCGACCAAAGATAGGGGCGATATCCAAATGCATTTATTTGTTATTTGTACATAACCGCTGCTGGCCACTGAACATTGACCAATTAGAGGAGCCAAGGCAATGCAACCCCAACCGAAAGAGTGACCACAGGCCACAGTGGACCAGCATCTAATGAAATTAAACACAAAATCGAATTACACTCCACTCCAAGTCCTATCAGACTCAACTAACTCAAGTCAAGAGCTCTCACTCACTGATAAGAACACGTGTTGCTTCATCCGTCGTCCCACTCGCACCAGGCTAAGGAGAGCTGAGAGAGAGACTTGGAGCTTGGAGCTCTCTCCTTGGTGTTGTTGGGGATCTGAGCGAGACTCAATGAGGGGTCCAATTAGGTTGCCGGCAGCAAGCATGCGCTCCCTTTCTGCCCAACGGAGGCCCAAATGGAAACTGTCCCAAAGGCACTGGCGCTGGCGCTGCTCTTGTATTCTTAGGGAACAGTGGGATAAGTTGTAGGATTCTAAATAATATCTAGAATAATATTCAGAATATTTTAATATTTAATATTTTATAAATTCATTTAATATTTTATTATCTAGTAAATATCAAAATTTTCTATTTAAATATAAGTCTTAAGTTCCTAGTAAATTCCTAAAGAAAAATGTAGGATTTTAAATGCTTTTAAAATTGAGAAAAATATTTTATAGGACCCTCCTTGTGTTAATTTCATCTTCAGAATTAATTATCTTGCCCACTGTGCCCGTCTATTTGCCATTCCACTTACACTTCCACTTCAACATCGACTCGGAATCGACTTGGAGCTCAGTTGCTTTTGAGACTCATTCCGGTTTGGTAGGCGAACGAAGTTGAGCGCGTCTCGTCGTCCCGCGGAAAATCCAGTGCACTCGCTTTTGTCCCTTTTAAAGAAAAAAACCCTTTACTAAAGTGGAGACAACACTAAATATTATTAATCTTTCTAAATAGAAAGAGTTAAAAAATTTTAATTATATAAAAAAAAACATTTGAAAGAATTGCCGTCGGCTAAATAGAAGCCTAGTGAACATAGTGAAGAATAACAATTCCCTAAGAATATATAATATATAATATATCTTATAGATTCTAACAATCCAAAAAGTGCAGTGAGAAGTTGAAGATCTATGTAAGTTTTGGTTATATTAATCCCATAAATTTGTTAGATAAATAAGACAGTTTCATTTAAGATCACAGAAGACTCTGGAAGATATTACCTTCACATCTCAAGTTCTTTGTGTGAATCACTAAAAAAATATCTTTAAAAAAGGGTAAACTATAGAACCCAAAAATAAGCATTAAATCTCTTCAACAGCACATCCGTTCCTCAGATTTATTTTTGAATTTTAGACTCGAGTTTCTGATAAAAAGAATGATCTGTTATCTCCCCTAGAAATGTGTGAAGATTGTTGATATTCCAAGAAGCATATGATTATAGAAATGGAAACAAAAAAACGAAAATGCATTAAAAAACCAAAATTCTTATTAGTTCTTACAGATATATTATAAAATTAGGATTTATAAATCCCTATATATTTCTTCAGGAAAGTTAGAATATTCTACAAAACAAACCCTTTGTAAACCCCACAAAAACCCAATGAAAGTGAGTGAAATCTATCTCAGGGGCCCATCCGTTTGTCCAGATTCGAATTCCCCGACTTCAGACTCGTGACAGTCACCAAAATAAAATGCTCTCTTATCTCGCAATGCCCGAAGATCGTTAATATTTATGGGATGCTGTCCGAGGATCGAATCGGATGGAATCGTATATAGAATGGGGATGGGAGCTGCTGCTAGAAGAGCTGATAAGCCGGCGGCGCTGATTATTCAGCAATATGTGCATCAGAGATCTATATTGTGTGAACTGTTCCATTCAGAGATGGAAGATAGAGAGCGCGAGAGTAAGTGTGCGAGCTCTTATCTTAGTTTTTCCGCCGGGTTTTCCCCGCCTAGCGATCAGTTTTCCTTTCCTTTCCCCCTCCCCCCATTTCTCGGGAAATTAATAACTTTTGTGAGAACAACTGGCAGCGAACAGGCGCACAGCGGAATCATGTTCGAGTGATTAAATTAATTAATGATATAGACACACTGCGCAATAGTGTCCACGCCAAAGGAGAAGATCTTCGGCCGGCGATCCTGCGGCGAGCACAACGCCACGTGATGCGGATCTCTTGGTCTTAGAGTGCAGCTGAAGCTGAAGCTGAAGCTGCAGAGGCGAGCAGATCGTTGTCTTAACTTGTCCTACACGATGTCTTATACGTGTAGCAACAATTTATTTCGCCGGCCAATGGATCGATCCGCGCCATCCACAATCTGCGATCCTCGATCCACTCCACTCGCAGTGCAATCGATGATCATGGTCTGGTCTGTGCTTGGAGTCAGTCTTCGGCGGCTTTGCTATCCCTGGCGATCAATCAAGCCCCGGCTGGATGATCAATATTAGCCGGTCTAAAAATAATTGTGGTTTGGCCATCTTCATAGTTGTGAGGGAAAAAATAACCTAAATGGTTTGGTTTTATTTTAAAGTGATAGTTGGAGTAGAACATAATAAATTAAAAGAATATTTTACAAGTTTTTTATATAAAATTCTTAATTTTTATAATACAAACTTTTATAATTTCTCTTTAAATAAATTTTAAGGAAATTATATTTGCCATTGGCTAGTAAATCTTTAAAAACTGAAAGCTGATTACAATGTTTTGGTTTCTCAGAAATCTAATCTAATCAAAACATTGATAATTCCCCTATATAAACACTCAAGTACTTTTAAATATATATTTAAATATATGTTTATATGAATATATATGATTTTTAAGACGTGAGTCAGTCCCCCATCTCATTTGGCTTTGCCTTTTGTGGTTTGTTAACACTTTACGACTTGTGTAATTAGTTTTTCCTTCGAAGATCTTTTTTATGACAGCCGACACAGACTCCAAAGATGTAGTACAAGCCTTAGATGTGCCAACACCAAACTCTCTCTCTATCTCCCTGTAACAAAAAGAAAAAAATGCCATTAAAAATTGGAGTAACTGTTTTTCCAACTAATATCTGTGTCCAAAGCGCTAATTGAAGGCAGCTCGGAGGGGCTGCTTCTTCCGCTCAGCCAAGTCAAGGTTCAAAGTTCTTTTAGTTTTCAGTTTTGTGTGTTTTGGGAGATTTTCCCCATCAGCTAGAGAGGCTTCGAGTCGAGTCTCGACTCGTCTGACTGACGACAAGTGCCTGTAGTACACCTCTTTCGAGTAAACTGTCAAAGGCGGCTTGTTTACAGGCCTTCACTCGTTGCCAATGCTGATGCTGAATTAATTAAACTAACTCGAACTCGTAGGCGAACTCCAACTGCAAACCCATAACCCCTTTTGCCAGCTGCCAGCAGGTGAGTGCAGCTCAATTTGTACCTTTTCGTTTCGAAATTGGTCAGTGTAACCCGAGGACAATGACTTGGGGGGCCAAGGGAGCTCGACTCCTTGGACTTTCCTGCTTGTCTGCCGTTGGGTCTCATCACACAGGTCCTTACAAGAAAAGGACATAATTGCTGCAATAGATTCTCGACAGGAAGTTGAAAGGTTGCACAAAAAGAGAGAGAGAGAGAGGGGAGGATGTCTTTACAAGAGATTTTAAGATGGAAGGGAAATTTTATTACTGGAAAAAATGAATCTATATTTAAAGGAAGGGATCGATAATTTATAGAAATAGCTTTACATATTTAAGATAATATTTATATCCTTTAGACGGAAAATATTCAGCTCAAAGGGGTTTCTATTTAATTAAATATTTTAATGATTACAAAACCTTTAAAAATGTTTATAAAACTCATACTATATTATACATTTATCCCCCTCAAAGGATTCTCTCGAGTGAAAATACATTTTCCACTAATCTAACTCAGCCTTGGCCATCTCTCTCATTTGGTCAACATTTTAATTTCCTCCTTGGACCTGGTCTAGGGGTCAGAGATTTTCTAAAGCTTCAGTAACCACCAAGCGCCTTTCCCCTTTCGGATGTGTTGTTGTGTCTATTGATTGGAATATTCATTGAATAGTTTTTAAGCTGATTTATATGCCATAGAGAGTGTTTGTGTGTGTGCTGTCGATTTAATAAATATTTAATTTCAACTCTGGCTACGTCTGCTGATGGGCTCCTAAATCCACACATAAAAGATTCAATCAACTGAGGAGCAGGAGCAGGAGCAGCATGATGATGATGATGATGTTATTGTGGCCATCGCCTGCATTCAGGGATTAATAATCCCCGAGAGCTCCCGAGACATCGTAATTTGCAAAATGCGCAATCGCTTCCTATAAATCATGTCGGAAAATAAAAGAGACCCAGACACACTTACTCTGCAGGGGCAGCGTTGAAGGAAATATCTATTCAGATCACAAATATATATATATTTCACCTGGCCATATGATAAAGGCTGCTGTCTGCGTTCTTTTGAAAAAATCCTTTTGAAAAGGAAACCAAGCCGAACGTCAACTGCTATCAATCTCAGGTGAAATGGAGCTGCGTCCATTCGGGGCCATTAGATGCTCCCTCCTGGAAAAGACCCTATCCCAACTATCCGTTCATCCAATCCCCAGCCAGGCTCCGCGCAGTCATCGCATAGGCCAAGTTGCTCCGCTCAAAGGAAAGCGCCCGTCGCAATAGATCGCACATTGCAGATAGAGGCGTGCCTGCCACTCCACAGAATCGAGGGTGGAGCAGGCTTAAGTGATATCTGAATACTCTAGGAAAAGCTATTGAATAGGGAATAAAATAAATATAATTTTTAATTATAAATAAAATAAGAGAAAATAAGAGAAAGGCGAAAATGTAAGGTTAAGTTTTTCAGCAAAATATACCTTATATCTTTAAGGGAACCCCTGTTATTTGCAAGCTTTTAAACCCATTTATAAATTTTCTAAATCACTAATTTCAACTTAAATTAATTTAAAACCAAATTTAAATAATTTATTTTACCAAAAAGCAAGAGGCACCCCCTCTTCAAAGGGTATCTCCACAAGTAAAGCCAAACAATGCACTGCAATTTCTGGCCACAAAGGATGAACGCATCGCGTATGCCAGGCAGGGGGAGGAAATAAAAGAAACTGAAAAGACTGGGAGACAGGAGACTGAGACTGGGAGACTGCAGAAGAGAAGAATCTGTAGAGTTGCAAGTTGCAAAGTCGCACATTCGGCGAGCGCCTTCAGCAGTTGTTATAAATTATAGTGCCGCATGCGGAATGAATGCCCAAGATCAAACCGGTGCTGCTACATACAAACATGAATATATAGTATAAAATATATATGTATTCGAAGGGGGAGGGCCGATTGGGCGGTTGGCTGGGCGGCTATAAAAACAAACCTCCGCCCCCGCACGTAGTCAGTTATTTTTTTGTGTGGTTGTTACTGTTGCTGTTGTTGTCTGTTGTCTGTTGTCTCTCGCCCTGTGTTGTGTTGCTGCCTGTTGCTTGCTGCAAAATATTTAGCAGTGTACCGCTATAAAATTTGGTATTCCAAGACATGCCGCCGCAGTGGTGCGGGGCACTGAGAGAAAATACTGGGAGACTTTATAAAGAGGTTGTTCTTTGAAGTGCCTTTGAATTTTATTTATTGAAAAGTTCTTCGTTAGCAGCGATATATTTATATAACTAAGGGTCTTATTAGCTAGGCTGTTTCTCTAAAAATATATGATATTTTGAGGCTTATATGTATGAATCCTGAAATCCTAAATGATCTTAAAATATCTCTATTTATTTACTTAGCAAAAATCCACATAAAGAGTCAGGAATTGCCCTATTTACCTCTTTAAATATGATGAAAAAAACTGTCCTTCCAATGCAGATATCTTAAAATATTAATTAGCTAGAAATAAATTTTATTTTAAGGCTTAAGTGTATGAATCCTGAAATTCTAACTGATCTTAAAATATGTCTATTTATTTACTTAGCAAAAATCCATATAATAAGTCAGGCATATCCCTATTTACCTCTTTAAATATGATTAAAAATATTTCCTTCCAATGTAGATCTCTTAAAATCTCCTCCTAAATTATTCTAGTATATATTTCTCTCTGTGTATTTCTTTGGCAGTGCAGCAGTTGGTCTGCCATTACCATTACCACGTTGTAGGCATGTTGTAAATGCCAGTCGACTGCTGTGGATTTTTGTCGTTCCTCTCTGCTGCTGCTGCTGCTGCAGTTGTTGGCCAAATGTCTGTCCGTCTGTCTGTCTTGGAGTCTCTGTTTTCTCTGTTTTGGCCATAAAAAACCAAAATGAGCCCACGGAAAACATGTCCAATTGCACTAGCAAATATTCTACGCTGGCGGCTCATCAGACAAGAGAACAAAACGCAACTGGAGTAGACAATCCTTGATCGGAATTTGCAGGAATGTAGGGATTTTTAAGCTAGGTTTTACTGTGGGCTAAGCTAAGTTTAATTGGTAATTAGTAAAAGTGTAAAAATGAAATTAGCTTTGGGTTTTAATGGTTATGAAGCTGAGAACCTTAAAAATATTATTTTTTTATTACTTTTTTTTAAGAGGGAATTTGCACAAATGAATGACTTTTTTAAAGAAGCTGTAAAAGTGACTTGAGAAGTTGATAAACCTATAACTTTTCAAATTCCTCTCAAAATAATGTTCAAGAATTCAAATAATTATTATTTTTTTAAAGTAAACTCCTAGAAAATTTAAGGAATATTCTTTTGAGAGGTAAAGAAAAGTACAAATATTTTATAAAAATTCTTATCAGCTTTATTTTAATGTTTTCGTAAAGAAATATCTTCGTAAAATACTTTATTTCTAAGAAAATAACTTAACTCAATACTCAACAAATTCTGTATATTCTTTATTTACTTTCTTAGTTATTAAAAGATCCTCTAAAAATCCTAAAACTCAATAATCAATAAATATTAAATGAATTCTTATCAACCTTTTTGATTTCGTAAAGAAATATGTTTAAAGAATACTTTATATCTAAGAAAATAATCTAATTTTATCCTCAATAAATTCTTTTTATTTTTAAGTTCCCTTAAAAATCCTAAAAACTCAATAATTCCTTCTCAACCCTTTCCACACATTAATTTCCCTCCATCAACACTCGTCGCAGCAATTTTCTGCGAAAATGCACAGTAAATCAAGGCAACTGATTCAGTTGGCAAAAGCGCAGCCCATAAAAGTCAAACGGGTTTAACTTAGTTAGTGTGTAGAGATCCGAGATTCAGACTTTGGTTTCGGCTAATGCAAACCGACGCGCAAGGGGCTTATATTTGACGAGTGCAACTGCGCGGTGAGGACAAACAAAGTGCCGCGGTTGTCAAGCGTCCAACAGCAGCGCAACAACAATCTACAACTGCGTTTTTTCGGGGGGACTGTGTGTGCTATGCTAATTACTGGACATGACGGCGTTGGACCCGAGACACAGCCACAGCCACAGTCACAGCCACAGCCACAGCCACAGTCAAGTCAATGTGAACAAAAGGCGCAAACGTTTACGCACACTCCGGGTTTCCGAGTCCCGAGTTGGAGTCACAGTCGCAGTCGCATTTGCATTTGCATAAGCAGCCATAAAAATAAAATAAGGAAAAAACAACAACAGCAGCAGCAGCAGCAGCAGCTGGTTGGCTGGGAATGGGTTTGGATAAGGAGGAGGAGTGTTCGCTAAAAAATACAGAGACAGCGGCAACTTAGCAGATACTACACGACAGCAACACAACGGCAACGGCAGGCAGCCCAAAAGAGACGATCCTAACTTAGTAATGGGACAAGAGACTTAGTGAGAATTTACCCAACTTGGGCCTCTTTTGCGCTGTGTGAAAATAGATTTCCTTTTTGGCCAGCCAGCCAGAGTCTCTGGGAAATTGTGCAATGAAAATGGCACTAAATAGGTGATTTATCCTATGAATTAAAATCACTTAGGGAGTGTTATATCCTGAGAGCTGGAATGAGTGTGTGGGATCTTGAATTTAGTGTTTTATTCTTAGGGCTTAAGAGTTTTTCTATTAATTTCTATTAATTTATTTATGGGAATTGGTATTAATCAGGGATTTTTTGCTATTAATTCCTTGATTTATCTTTCAAATTAAAATCACTCAAAAAGAGTTATTTCCCGAGAGCTTGAGGGATGTTTTAATAGCTATTTATTTAGTGATTTATATTGAAAGTTAAGAGCTCTTGCTGCTGACAGCTTAACTTAGAGGATAGTATCTCCAATTCAGTGGTTTATATTTTGCTTTAGAAGTGTGTTAGCCTGAGATCTTAAATTACTTTGGGTTTATATCTTATTTAACAAATTAACAAAGTTATTTATCTTATTAATAAAAACTAGTTACTTTCAAGAGCTTAAATGCCTTAGTTCTTTCTCATTATAAATGCCATGATTTATTCTGTGTTTATTTAAAGCTCTTATATAGGTTATTCCCTCACAAAACATAGAAAAAGAAACACATTGAATTAGCATTGCTGTGGACTATTTATTCTAGGTTTAAGAGCTGCCCATTTAGCATTTCTTTTTGCTAAAAATTTTAGTGTTAAAGAGTAGTAGAAAAATCAAAGAATTTACTTATAACAAAGCTAAAAAATACTTCCCAAGTTTTTAAGAAATTCTTTAAAAATAATAAATATAAATACAGTTTCCCTGATATATTTTTAGCTCTCAATACCTGACACTCCTCCCCATAAATATAATTGAATGATCAACTGGCATAGAGTTATTTCCCTCTGTCCCTGCATTTCTAATTGAATGACGGCGATGACAGTACGCGTATAATGAACCTATCATCATTAATCATTAACTGGAATGGAATTATAGATTTCCAATTGAATTGGCGGCCGATGTGAAGACATTGAACCACGGGGAGCACGACCAACAGCAATTCTAATTAGAGCTATTCAGCAATTCTCTGTCTATAGACTTTGGATTCCTTAACCAAGCTACTATTGGCATCTTCTACGATTTATAGTAGAAGAGAGAAAAAAAATCTACAGACACGAAAAACATGGCCAGAAATGTCAACTTCAATTCGGTCGGATTTTTTGGCATCCCAAAAAGTTGTAGTTGCCAAAGAGGAACACGAGACCCGGCTTCCACTCAATGTAAACTTTCGTTTTTTGTTTTTGTTTCTCTGGTGACCATTTCTTGGGGGATAGAGCTTGGAATCGGAAGGTAGCCCCAGCCCGGCCTCACGATATTTGCGTGCCAAACCGAAATTGTGTGGAAGTCAATTGGCAGTCACGTTTGGGCCAAAAACCTGGTCTTGGTCCTAGTCCTGGACCAGGGCCAAGAAAAACAGCAACCAAATTAAATTGTCAGTGAGCGGGGGTAACCATTTCCAGCCTTTATAAAGTTATCTTGCGATTAACAAACGATTGAAATTAATTTCCAAGCAATATTTCCGCATGCTGGCCATGAAATGTGTGTGGAAAACAATGACAACTTCAACGGCAGCGGGAGCAATAGCAACAGCAACAATTTCTGCAGCAGCAGCAGCAGCAACAAAGGAAAAATCACGAACCCGGAAGAAGGCCTTCCAGTGAAGCCTCAGATTTTGGCCAGATTCAAGTCGCTTTGATTCCTCCCCCTCAGGTCTCGTTGGTGATACCTTTTAGTGTCTAAAAAAAGAAGGGTATATGGGTTTTTGGGAGTAAATTAATTGAAAACTAAAATTTAATGAACTAAAATACCAAATTTTAAAGGGAGAAAAGCTTTTCCTGGCTCTCCAAAATGTTCTCTTTGATTTTGTAATTTTCTAAACCATTTATTTTAAGATCTTATACTTCAACTCTGAAGTACCCACTGTCTCCTGCTGTCACATGTTGCTTTGCTGACGCTGCCTTACCGCCTGCAATTTCTTCATTTTGGCCGGAATTTCAAGCGAACTGGTTTTGCGGTCTTACTCGTATTTTGGCTGAAAATTTGTTCGCGCTTTTGTTGACATTTGTGTGGTGTAAAGAAGGGCTGGCAAGAAGCTTACAGAAACAGTTGGACAGATGAGCTAAGCACAAGCAGAACTCGGTGTGGATTACCCAGGGGAAACCAAAGGAATAGAAGCTGTTGTAGCTGCTGCTGCTGCTGCTGCTGCTGTCTGTCAGTGGCAACAGCAACTGCAACTGCAACTGCTGCTCGTCAAAATTGCCATCAATCATTCGTGGCCAAGAATGCCCGGGCCAGTAGACAAATGGAACCTGTTTTTGGCCCCCGTCTATATCAGTGTTAAATCTACAAGATCATTTTCCCCTCGGCATGCAACCCATAATTTGTGATTGTTATAAGTCCGAACCGTAACGAGTTGTTCTCCGTACTGCAGTACTTACTATATCTATATATATATATATCTAGACAGGCGTAATAGACTCGTCGCCCGCCTAATGAATTGAAACGTTTCTGGATGGCCTTGTTTGCCGCGTTCTTTCGCGCTGCTGCCTGCCATCGATCACGCGGGCTTTGGGATTGAGCTTGAAGGAGGACTCCTCCTCGTTGGTATTCAGGTTTTTCAGTTTCCCAGTTTCTCAGTATCAAGTGGAGGGAATCTCTGGCCCGGGCACGAAGTCTAGTGACTGGCAAGACCGCCCGCTCAGCCGAGAGTCAACAGAACTCTTTTTTGTCTTTTGATTAGGAATCAGTTTTTTTTTGTTTTTGGGGGAAAACTCGGTCATCCTGCCTCACCTACATAGATCGCTAGAGCTTCGCCTCCTGCTCCTTTTCAGACTCAGTGGATTGGAGCTAGAGTTATAATGCACAGGGAAAAAGAGGTACAACTTAAATATTAAACTAGGGATAATAAATCTACATTTCCTTCTTAAAATAACTGCTGAATTTTATAAAATTAAGTTAGATAAAATGATATATGTATAAAATATTCCTATAAGTCTCATCTTAAGTTTTATTTCACAAAGAAAACCCTTTTTTTCAGTGTGACCATCCATCCCTTGGGCTTCGCGAGTGCAGGGATAATAAATCTAAATTTATTGCTAAGAAAAGCTGTTGAATTTTATAAAATTCAGTTAGATAAAAGGATAGATAGATAAAGTATACTTTTTAGAGTTTTATTTCACAAAGAAAACCCCTTTTTTCTCAGTGTGACCATCCATCCTTGGGGCTTCGCCAGAGCAGCGCGCGCCTATCGCCAACTGTCATCATTTTCAAATTATTTCTCGTTGAATATCTAATCAAGATTCATGCATGATCGCGGCTAAATTGCTTCCAGGCAAAAAAAGACGACGACCCAAGCTGGAGCCAGAGCCAAATCTGAATCCAAAGACCCGGCATAACAATTGCTATCCTAGCTGGGTTCTCCTGCATCAGCAGACTTTGCTCCAGCATCCCAAACCAAGCAAGCTCTTCACGTTCTGCCTGCTGTTTGCTGTTTGATTTTCCCTCACAACCACAGCAGCGTCGTAGTTCCATTGTTTTCCCGACTTAATAGTGTTGTTCCTGGACTGGGATTCGTTTCTGGCTTTTGTTTGTATTGTTTCTTTTTATTTTTGGAAGGCAGACAACGATTTCTGCATCGAAAATTAGCCCTGACAATTGTTTTTCGAGACAGTTTTCCGCTGCCCGCCCCTCTACGGCTGCTGTCCATGTAATCGTTTATGTTTATGAGAGGCTCTTACGCTCATACTTGAACTTTAGCTTGTCTTTATTTCGCTTAATTGAAACTAGACAGCATCCGTAGGTAAATAATTCAATTACACACGCTGACTCAGCTCGCATATTGCAATTGCACTCGAAAACAGGGTGCTGCTGTTGGTCATTATTGTTATTATTATTAAATTCTATTAAATTTGTTGTTCATTTGGTGGTTAATTCCCTGTCGCCGCCACTTAATGGTTATTAACTTTCGTGTGACATCTGTGACTTTAAGTGTTTGCCTCAATTGCCAGAGGCAGCAGCTATATGAGGGTAGTGGGTATCACTTCGTAAATTGATGACCCCTCGATGGCCTTCTAATTGTTTTATTAGATTTTCACAGAGCAGCAGCACGAGTCGCGGGAGAAAAACCCCTTCTTGGGCGACACAAATTGTGTCAATAGTTAATGGAGAGCTAAGAGTTACTTATTTGAGGATATCGCATTTTTTAAAGGGTTTTCTGCTTACAAAATAAAAGTAAATACACAAAAATCCCAAATCCCATGATATAGAATTTTTTTCAAAGGGTTTTCTGCTTACAAAATTAATGTAAATACACGAAAATCCCAAGTCTCATGTACAGACTATATCTTTTAAACTAATTTGATTATATAGAATTTTTTTTAAAGGGTTTTCTGCTTACAAAATACAAGTAAATACACAATAATCCCAAGTCCCCTGAATAGATTATGTTTTTCACACAGAAACTGAGTTTTTAAAATATTTTCTCTGTGTGCGAACCAATTTCAGGACGTCCATTGTTGGATTAAACTGAAACAGGGAATCGAATCAGCCTCGGGGGCCCCAAGTTTTGACATTTTTATTTTGCAAGCTTGATGAAATTTACGAGTCAGCGGAGGAGGGATCAGAATCGAGGTGTAAACATATTTCTTGGCTGACTGCATGAAATTATTATCAAACATGCAAATCTGCTGCGGTTGCTGCGGTTGCTGTGGGCATCGTAAATTGATTTTTATGCCGCCTGCTTCTGTGTGTTGGCGATGCAGCTTCCCATCCGATTCTAACTCATTCTGTCTTTCCCTTTTCCACAGTTGCCTGCTACTTGTCTTGCCCAAGACAATCTCCTCTGCGTAATTGAAATCGAAACCCTTGGAAGGAAGCGACGAAGACGACGACAACAGCCGCCAGGATGGTGCTCGTGCTGAACGGAGTGCTGCAGGACGACTGCCCCATGAACACCAATAGCCTGTTCCTGCAGCATCCCGTCTACAGAGACTATGCCCAGCAGCTGCACTCCATTCAGGCCAAGTCGGTGGGTCCGGTGGGTCTGCTCTATGTGGGCCAGCGGGAATGGGCCGCCTCTGCCCCGCACGACAAGCATGTCAACATTATTGGCGCCGACGATGCCACCACCTGTATTATCGTCGTGGTCCGGCATTCCGGTAAGGTTTCCTGTTCTCTGCTCTCATAAATTTGTCTCATTTGCCTGATTAACCTTTTGTTTTTTTCAGGATCAGGCGCCGTGGCTCTGGCCCACTTTGATGGCAGCGGCGTGGATGAGGCCGTGGGTACCATGGTTACGAGAGTGCAGGAGCTAGCCGTGGGCTATCCAGAGGGTCGCATCGAGTTGCAGTTGATTGGTGGCTATCGGGATGTCAATAACTATGGCGAGGAGGTTTTCTTCAGCATCATGCGTGAGTTGGGAAGGGTTTTGGGAAGGGTACTTAAGGGAAACTGTGAGATAAACTTGCTTTAAAGACAACTTCTTCCTAGAAAACTTGCTTTAAAGACTACTTCTTCCTAGAAAACTATTTTCTTTACTTTCTTAACTATTATAACCTTTATTTTTCTCTTCCCAGAATCATTCCACAACCACCATCTCGAAATAGATCTCACACAGGCTTGTGTGGGCGATCTGAATACCATGATGCGCGGCGAGATCAACTGTCCCATTATCTATGGTGTGGGCGTTAATATCAAGACTGGAGAGATCTTTCCGGCCACTTTCCCGGACAGAGGACCCGATCGGGAGCTGCGTGATGCACGGATTTTTATGGGAGCGCAATCGGTGAGGAAAAGAAGCCTTGGGTTCCATACAAAGATTATCTAATTAATGCTGTTTATCATACTTTTAGGTCCTGGATGTCTACGACTCCTCGCTGGGCATGCTGCGCATTGGACCCTTCAATTATGATCCCTTGCGTGGCGCCGATCTGTGGCTCTCTCAAACGGATGAGTTTCTGCTGCAGCACCTGTCCTCCAGCCCTGATGTGGAGCCACCACATTTTGCGTCCCAGGTGTGTTTGCGTGTGAATCTCTCCCTAGAAACCTCTTATACATTTAAAAACCTTTTTTCAGACGCGTGCCACCATCAAGTTCATCCAGGAGAATCAGTTCCCCGCCGTCACCGTCTTCAGGGACAATCGGCCGCGCTATTTCCGGCGGGACGACGCCACGGGGTGCTGGGTGCCGGTTAGATATTAAAGCTTACTTTTAGTGTTTTAGTTGTTACGCAAAACTGTTGCAACAGATCGCAGATAGATGCATGTGTTAATTGTCGTCGTCGTCGCTGCTTCTGTGCGCTTGCCTTTGTTTCAGTTTTAATCGTTGAGTTGAGTTGATGATGGCATTCGTCTGTAATTGTGTAATTTTGTAATTTGTAATTGTAATTGTCGTTGATATTGATATATTCTGATAATTCTGATTAATTCTGTGCTGTATTTATCGCCCGATTAGCCCTTAGCTTAGCAATTGCGATCTAATCACTCTTTGAAATTTAAATTCAATTAGATTCAAGATTGATTTCCGACGCTGGAGACGGTGTGTGAGCCTTATAGATGGATCTGAAGGGGGAACGGAAGAATGCGGAAGAGCGAACTAAATAGCAAACGAGCAAACGAATAAAAGCCTAATCTCCAATATTTAAAGAAAAAAAGAGATTGATTCTTAGCAAAATATATACATACATAGATGCGCATAGATCCGTGTAAACGAAACAATTTCGAATGCAATCATTTTAGCTGTTAACTGTAAGCTGTAAACTGTAATCAAATGTGTAAGAAAAATATATAAAAATGGCTTGGCTATAAACATACACAAACAAAAAGGCTTACAAATGGCTTAATTTTGTTTTAATTTATATGGTTAAACTTCGTTTTATTGAATTCTCTTATTTTTTAATGAATAAATCATTAAATTTAATAAAAATGGCAAGAAACGCTTTTAAATTATCCTTACGTCATACGATTACGTAAAAATTTTATATTTCGCGCTTACAATGTTCAGCGTTGCCAGACATTTTAGACGTTTTAGTGTGCCCAGATTTAGCTAAGCCAGAAATGGTTGCTATAAGCTACTTGCAAGCTTTATAAGCTTTTCCATATATCTTAGCCCTGGTAATCAGCTGTCTGCTTCAGAAAATAACAACAAAACGTAAAATTTATTAAATCTTTTATCTTTGCTGCTGACAGAGCGCGTTTAATCGGAGCGCCCGCCCCAAAGTCCCCACCGAGAGCAATAAATTCAGTTGTGGCCGAGAAAACACACACAGCAGGCTCGTAAAAGCTACAATTCCTCTGCTACAATTACAAAATTCAGCCAGTGGCCTTATTTTGCCAAAAACAACAACAAAAGCATCAGCAGAGGCAGCAGCAACAGCAGCTGCAGCAAACAACGCATCATTCCACAGCAAACGTCACCCAGCAATGCGATTAATCCCCTAATCTTGGCGAGATGCGCGGAATTGAGGGCAAAGTGGTGGTTCTAGGCTCGCGAGGTGAGTAAGAAAAACCCAGGCCATTCATTGAATGCCTTCTTTGGCTTTCATTTATATAAAATGTCAGCGATCCGCATAATGCAAGTAATTCTTATTCTTGCAATTGATAAGAGACAACTCTTGAGAAGGCAGGAGGAGAGCAGATAAGCTGCAGCCTTGAAGGGGAAGTCCCGAACCCGCAAAATCTGCAATCTTGCTGAAGATGAGCCATCCGAAAGGCTTTAGTGGGGGAGTGCCTGACTCAGATTTGTCTTATCTGCCAGCTGCATTCCTTGACTTGAGCTAGACAGGTGGCACTGCCTACAGAAAACGTTTAAAATGGGTTTTTATGAAAGAAAAAACTAAAGATTTATAGATTTTAGTGTTTAAGTTAGATTTTTATACTAAAACTGTGTAGATTAAGCTGAAAAAGTATAGTATTTAGAGTTCCATTAAGCGTTATCAGGTACAATCACTAAATTGAGGTCATACAACTATGTCTATAATCTATTGACTGTGAAATAATTGCATTTATTTATTAAAATCTTTAAAAATATAGTTTTCTCAATGAAATCTCTAAATCTGTCTCAAAATTCTTGCATATAACCAGCTAAAATCTCATTTTTATTATTCCCATTCATAATTTGCTTAATATTTCATTATTTTCCTGTAAGTACTTCCCCTTAAGCAGTCTCTACTGTCTCTAATTTCGAAAACTCTGACTCCTATCGGCTGTTGCATTTGTAATGTCAATATTTAAATTGTCCCCCAAGGCCAACGTTTACCTAAGACACCTCTATGTATGTACACAAAATGTGGATATATAGACACACTCACATCGCATAAGCCATATACATATATTCAAGTGGATGAGCTTAATTTTCGCCACAAAGGAATTCACAGATTGATAGGCGTTACTGTTCTGGAGACACAAACACATTTTGCATATAATCAGTTCTTTCCAAGATGATTCAGTCTGCATATACTATGGATATCTGAGCAGTAAGGGGCTTTTCCGAGCCACAAACAAAGACTTTAGCAGTTGGTAAGCGATTTCCTTATCAGTATTTACCACCTTTGCTCGGTTAGTGCGTCTCCAATTTTGTTTGTTTGTTGTTTTTATTATTTTTTATTTATTTTTTTTAGCCATGATTAATCAGTGGTCAATTAATGCGTGTGCTGTGGCGCGTTCGCTAAAAAAAAGACTGATAAGTTGTGAGGGATTATAAATAAATAGAAAAAAAACGTGCATAAAGTCAGGCTATGAAAACTTTAAGGGTTTTCTATTAAAAACAAGAATTTTAAGGCATTTATTACAAATTAATAGCCAGAATTCTTCCCAATAAGTCTTAAAAACATTAAATAATATTATTCCATTTAAATATATCTTTAAAAATATAATAAAATATCTATTTCCTCCTTTCAGGTGTCGGCAAAACCCGTCTGGTCATCAGGTATATAAAGAACACCCTACACCGCAGCGAGAGCGAAGTACCAACGATAGCCGTGTCCTTTTTCACTTGCAACATCATCCTGGAGGAGGTCAAAATTAAATTGCAAGTGCGTATACCCAAACACATGTACAATATATCACTGCATCCAACTCTCTCTGGGAGAGAGGCGCCAACGCAAATGGAATTGCCTCGTAAAAAAGCCGAAGCCAAAGCCAAAGCCAAAGGAATTTGCCTCCGCTCCTCCGGCACGCCCCTCTTCCACTAATCCTATTTGCCAGCTTGGCTGCCGGAACGCTAATCTGGGTTTATTCTGCCACTGGCCGTGCCACCGGGTCCTTTATTTGTCCGGTCCAGTCCGTTCGGGTTCGTTCCTCCCCCACTGTTTCGGTCACTTTATTTGTTTTTTATTTTGCAATTTCTGCGTCCACTGCACTTTGTGTGTTATTTGTTTATTTTTGTGTTTTTTTAGCATGCCTTTCCTTTTTTTATAGTTTATTGATAAGCTAAGCGCGAGCAGCAGCAGCAGCAGCAAAAGAAGCTTCCCCTTGCGATGATAGGGTTACAGCACCCCTTTGGCCCTGTCTGCCATATTTTCTTTTGGATGATTTCGCTTTTTATATGCAGACCAACACATATAATAATGGTTTTTACAATAACTAGATGTGGGTGTACTTGGGCAACTAGGTTTTACCCTAAAAAGGTGCTTGGGTATTAAATAGAGTAGGTTTTTTAGGGTTTATTATATTAAGAAACCTTTTTCTAATAATTTCTTTCAAGTTCTTGAACTGTAAAACAAACTTAAAGCTGGAAAAATAAGTTTAGGAACCTTCTTTTTCTTTTTTTAATACAATTTAAAGTCTTAAAACATTTAAAATGGATTTAAAAGCAGTTCCCATTAATCCCCAAGTGTCAGATTCAACAGACCAGCAGAAGCACCCGTCGTGTCTGAGCACAATAAGTATGAATACATAATGGGTATATAGTTGGCAGATTTTGCTTGTTTGCTTGGCCATTCGCATAGATTCGCAAGCTCTTTGTCTCTCTCTGTATTTCGATTAAGTTTCGCCAATGAACATGTCGTTGCCCCAAAAATTTTTATTATCAAGCGCATAAAGAAGAGAAGTCCCTTCTCCAGACCTGAAGTGCAGATCCCACATCCAATATGATTGTTATTGCTGTGGGAAAGCGCGGCCATAAAGAGCACAATTGCGGAATAAGCGCTGAATGGCTCAATTAAAGTTCAAGTGGGCGGACGAACTCTAACCAGTGGTTACAGGGATGTAAATGGAGAAGAAAAGTCGGACAGAAATCGAAAATATATTGTAAAATGTTTAAATAAAATATTATTTTATTTATTTCTATATTTTAATCATATATTTATCTCTGTCTCTTGCAGATCTGGGATACAGCTGGCCAGGAGCGTTATAGAGCCGTGGCTCCCATGTATTATAGGAATGCCAATGCTGCCATTCTGGTCTTCGATCTGACGCAATACAAGACCTTCACAGAGATCAAGTCATGGATCCAAGAGCTCCATCGCAATGTACAGGACCCCATGATCTTGACTCTGGTGGGAAATAAGATGGATATGCAGTCACAGCGGGCAGTGTCCCGTGAGGAGGCCTTTGTCTTTGCCACCTCCATTGGGGCAACGTATTTTGAAACCTCCACCGAAACGGATCAGGGCCTGCAACAGGTCTTCATATCAACAGCTCAGGGATTAGTTCGACTGGCAGATGAGGGCAAGAGCCCGTCGCTGCGCTCCTTCGAGTCCACCGATTCGCTGGCCTACACCAACACCAACACTGCCTTTAGTCACACGGTGGCTGCCATGGCCAGAAGTCCGGGAAATGCTGCCTTCCGGCTGCCCTATGTAGACATTGGTTTGACGGTGGAGGGCGAAGATGTGAAGACCAACGGCGTGGGCAGGCTAGAGACGGCGCCGTGGAGCATCGAGCATATTGCGCTTGGAGAGGTGGAGCGGCCCAGCTGGTGCTGCTACTAAGATCGTCTCCCATTGATCCCTAGGATCCATCATCTCTGTGAAAGAACCAATGTGATGTCAAGAAACAGAACCAGACTTTAGTTCGAATACAGGCCGAATGAGGCCCACTCAGCATCGTTTAAGCAATCCCCCAAAAAGGAACCCAACGTTAGAAAAGCAAAGACCAAAAGCATTCGCCACAAAAATAAGCAAGATCACAAGCTTGGCTTGAAGCTATGTATTAATACACTCAATAGGCTATAGATCCACTTTCCCCTGGATTTACTGACAAGGCACTGGACTAACCGCTTCATTGTAATCTTAACTTTAGATCCTAAGCGAGAACAGCAATTGCCGCGTGCATATTATGACTTTAAGCCCCCATTATTTGACTTACCAATCATAAGATTAACACCCTTTTTAACACACAAACAAGAAAAACAACAACAGGGAGCAACACAAATACACAAATACACTTATCCACAAAGAGCATTCAAGCATCATCAACAAAAACACCAATTCATGTACAAAGCATTTTATACTCCATGCATATACTTATATAAATATAAATGTAATAACGTAATGTATTTCGGATGCTTTGTCATTTTCGGGGGTATGTGCTTGCCACGCCCCCAGTGGGGGGCCAAGGGCTAACAGCTAACAGCTAACGGCTAACGGCAGTTGCAAGTGCATTAACTTGGCCATTAACGCGGCAACTTAACGTGTAATTGGAATTTAATGCCCTCATAACAAAGCCAAGGGTTACAATTGTATTGGCTTCGCCAGCTCTCCTAATGCTTCAGCATTAAGTTTGCCCCAGAAGCGTGACCTGGTATTTTTATTAACCCTCTGAGGCGGGGATGAGTCGTCCAGGATGATGGCGTCCCTTTTTAGCGCCAAAAATGTTAGTAATAGCTTTTAAAAGGGTGTTCCGGGTGAGTTTTGATAGTGAAGGAACAATTTCCGACCCCATAAATCATATATATTCTTGATCAGCATCAAAAGGAGATTCTTTTTAGCCAAGAAAAAAAGGAACAAAATTTTTTCAAATTTTTCAAAATTTTATAAGGGGTAACATCATAAAAATTGTCAAAAATTAAAAAAAAATTAATTTTTTTTAATTTAAAATTTAATATGCTTATATGTTAAGCTAATAAAAACTAGCACAAAGCTGCTTTCCGAATTAAAATTAATGGATTTTTGGCTTAGTTATGATCAATTTACAGTTTAAATTTATGATTTATTTGCTACTTGTAAGGGTGTTCCATTTTTGGCGTCTTTATGTTAGCTTTCTTTCTTGTTTATTGTTAAAAATATTAAAAAATATTAAAAATATTTTTCGATATTTAGAAATATCATATAAACAAATTCTCAATATTTTTGACGATAAGTCCCCGAAGATGTGATTTACTAACAAGAAATAAAAACTAAACAAAAAATAACTTATTTTGCCTGCTTAATCCTAAGAAGTGAACATCAAACGCAGTTGACAGCAGGTCTAATTGATATAAAATCAATAAATGCCCCGAGCAGCCGTCCAAGCAAATACAAAATCCAATAATAGCCGATATTCCCCTGAACTCTCTCTCCCGTTCATGTCCGGAATCGGGGAATTGATTGCCCATCAGGAGGTTAAATTGAATGGGTAAATGCGGTCGTTAGTGGGAGATGAGAGAAGCCAGGATGCCAGCAAGTTCATAAAGCACCGAAGGCAACTTTAACGATTAGCTAATATACATAACTTATGGTCAGTTGAATCCTTATGTATAAATAATATGTGAAATTTAGCGTGAGGCGCTTCGTTGTGGCGACAAAAGACACCGAAACTCATTCAAGTGTCATCAGCGCGTTTAGCTGGCAGCTGGCTGCCGTCGGGATGGTTCAGTTTTTGGTTGCCATATAGAGCTGGACACGGATCCGGGATAAGTTGTGTGGCCGAGTCAGTCAGCCCATTGATTTGCCATTAGAGGGAATGGAAAATGAGTTGGTTCCGGCACTAAAGATGGGAGAAAATATTAATAAAACGAAAGAAGACAAATAAAACATAAATTCGTATAAATTAAACTATAAAAAATACAATTTCTTGGCTACTTGTTAATTAATTTTATAGTTAAATTCGATGTTTCTTTACGATATTTTTAATGTGAAATTTATCGACTATCGAAATATATCGACTTGTATAGAAATTATCCTCTCGATATATACCTCCCACTCCTTGACACACGCACCTCCTTGCCTCCTGGGGGGCACTCAACCGGAAGTGATGCTCACACACACACAGAGTGTCGTCCTGCGTCGATGCCTGGGATCCTTATCCTTGACTTTCACCTACGCATCACACACACACACAAGGACATCGTACTTCAACATCTTGGCTGCTGGCTGTGCTAATGGTGTTTAGACGGCTTAATGATGTAGAAATGCATCAATGTAATCAAGGTAAGACAGCAGCAGCAGGCAGCAGGCAGCAGTTAGCAGATTTCCCTATATGTATATTGAAGTGTGTACATTATGCCTGCAGGCCTTTTTAGCCACACAATTTTGGTTTGTGTGCCGTTGGGTTAACCGAAACTGATGTCCGAACAAATTGCTTACTTCCTTCAATGGTAATGGCTTCATGTGTAAAATTATCCATTAGCATTCCCTGGCTTTGATTGCGGCCTTCCTCGTCCCCAAAATTCCTGCTAATTGTTCTGCTTAAATTCGGTTAGTGATTTGTGAGAATATAAAGCAGAAGAGCCTGGTAATTCCTTTGAATTAAATTAGTGTCTCTAATTGGTTAAATTCCCTTCTACTAACTGCATTTTCATTTGAGGATTTTTGAGGAGCATTAATCACGCACTAATGAAATTTAATTGTAAAATAGATTTTGATACTGAATTATTATTTATAATTGGGAAATTGGTCATTTCTTAATAAACCTTTTTAAGGAAAATCAATTAGAAATTAATGAATTTTCACTCTATGCGTACAGGAAGCTAATGAAGAAAGAATTTATTTAATTAAGAAGTTGCAAATGTGATTTACGAATAGATTAATATATTTTTAGTTCCCTAAACCCCCAAATATTCTAGATTTTTAAGAAAAATCTATACGTTGATGCCCCTTGTTATCCTTTTTATATATTTTAAATATTTCAACTTAAATATAAAGATATATATTTATATTTTCAAGTTAAATTTTCATGCCTGCAACTGTGTTCAAAGTCCCTTTTAAATATTTTCCATTTAACCCATTTGTCTTGTGATAAATCTATTATTGCTGACTATATATATTTTATCCCCTGATCCCTAGCGAATATTTTTAAGCTCTCGACTTACTCGCCATCGACATCGATTTGATCCCAATTTATATATGCAGATTTATGTTTGTTTTTAATTCTGCCCAAAATACGTATACGTATTCACTTAGTTAGTTAGGCGTCAATTGGGAGTCCTGGGGCTGGGGCTGGGGCGTTGCAAATGCCATATTTTTATAGGGAGCCATGCATATAAATCGAATTACACGTCATGTTGGCATATTTACGACCCTCTCCACACAAAACGGAATCCATACGTACATATATTTTGTCGGCGAGCGTTAGAATGTCAAATCTACTAAAGTTCTCAATGCCACATAAATTGCTGGGACACACACACACACTCCCATATACTACAAATCAAGTATGCAAACGAAGGAGTGTTGGTATTCTCCCCTTTATTCCTGCATCCTGCAGCCAGCATTCAACGTCCTGCCGTATCCGTTGCCATTGAATCCTGCCACGCTGGTCATGCAAATAATTTTGAATATTTATCAAGCGCCTCGGCTTGGGGCTTCAACTACGTTCACGCTTCTGATGCATACTTTATGGCGTTCTCTATGCTTGTGTGTGTGTCTCTCTGTCTCTGTGTTGGTATGGGTTTTGTGGGTGGCAACTATATAGTAGTTGGCATTGTTAGAGAGTCAGCTGAACTTCCACTGACCTGCACAGCAAATACATCATGTGTGAGCGGCATTTAAGCACACGTATTCGAATTTATGCACAGAGAAAACAAGGTTTTATGCTCAAGAAATGTATTTTAAAATATTTAAAAAATATTTTAGATCAATTAAAATTTTTATTTTTAAAGTTTAAGTTTAGTTTGATAGGAAATCTCTTCCTTTTTATTTATTATATGCCTGTTTCCAATATTTTTAGGAGTTTATAAAAGTTTTCCATATTTAATATTGATTTATTGAGAAAAGGTTTCTTTTTAATATCCTATTATTTCTTTATGTATTTTTCTCCTAGTTTTTACTCCTAGCTTTTTAATTTATTATATGTTAATTATATAATTCTAGACTTTTTAAAAGTATTTAATATTTTTGAGGCATTAAGTTATCTATTTTTAATTATGATAAAGTATTTTTCCTATTTTTTCTACCTGCATTTTTCTATGTACATTTTATTTTTGGCAAAATTGTCGCTTTCATACCGACAAATTGATTTTGCCCACAACATTATTTGCGCTATCAAGATCAGAATAACTTGAAATCGAATTTTCAGAACACGAAATCAAAGTGATTTGCCTGGGGAGAACACAATTTGCGCAGTTATTCCTTTTTTCGTATTTTTGCTAAATTAAATTTGGAACTGAATGTGAACAAAAGTGTGTTGTTTGCCAAAAAAAAAATAAAATAAAGAGGTGAAAAGAGCTGAGTGCCATGTTGTCAATTAATTAAATTAAGAGTCTTTCACCTGACACGGCAATCGAGAGGCAGTACTGACTGCTGGCAGCGTTAAAGGCAAACAGACAAGGCGAATTTATTCTTGGAAATTCCTTAAATGCCAGGCTGTTGGTCTGACTTGAATGTTGGTCGCCAGCCAGATGCTGAAAGCAATGCAGCGACATGGAAAATACCACAGCGGCGAATGCATAGACACGCACACACAGACGCCGGATGCCAGGATGCCAGGGCGAAGGACGACGAACATCGCAGGACGAGCTGAAAGGCAGGCTGGCGAAAAGGAAAGGCTGCTGCTGCTGCTGCTGCCGCTGTTGCTGCTGGGGATACTGAGGCTGAAGATGATGGCGCTGCGGGCAAGTCGTTTGTGTGGAGTGTCCTCGTTGCGTCCCAAGCTCAAATCCCGAATGCACAGACAGCTGCTGCTTTTGCTACTCACTGAACAGGATGCACTGGGATATTACTTGATATTTTTGGGTGTTTCTTTAGTTTATAATATAAGAATTAAATAATAAATAAGCTCTTAAACAAGGGTAATAGCCTTAAAAAATATTAAACCATCTTAGTAGGCGCAAAGAGAAACATATTGTAGTCAAAGGAATCTTTAATATTTCGTTTAAGCAACTTAATAACAGCTGTTAAATTCCTCGTTGCACTTTATTTTACTTTACTGAAAGCTTATATATTTTTATAACTTTAATTATCTTTATTATTATTTAAATTTACAAAAAATCCCCAACTTTCTGGCAGTGCCATGGCTATTGCTGGTGTTTGGACAAAAAAGGCAATCCCAGCCAAGGGAAAGTGGCATGTCGAGGGATTGGGCAAAAGTGGTAAGGGGCCTGGCTTAGACTCCGGCAAGACAAGGCAATCCAAATGCAATTTAGTCTCATTTTAATTGAGCCGCCAGTGGCCACTGGCCTGAGACCCTCTCCCTGAATGCATTCCCCCGAAAAGAAAGCTCTCTGCTTTCGCCACTAATGCTTTTCCACAGAGTTATTTATGTATTTACTAAATGAAAAACTATTCGATTTGCATTTAATTTAATAAGTGCCGCAAAATTGCCAATTGAAATGCAATTGTTTGGCCATAAATTTTGTCTAGAAATCCAAAACAATAAAGAGGAGTTTTCGCAGGGATATTCCCAACATAATAATGAAAAATAATAAACGAAATGGAGTTGCTGTTTTGTGTGTGTGGAATTTTCCTAGCTCAAATTGAGTTGGGTGCCCCGGTCGCGGGTTCGTCATGAGTCTATTTATCATAATTTGCCTGCAAATTACTTTTTGGCCCACACAGATGATGATGCTGGCTGCCAACTCATGTTGCCAATTTCGGGTATTCAGGTAGGAGAGCAGTCGAGCACAAATATGGCAGCCATTAAAGAGATAAACCCCCGGCATGCACACGGAGCTCGAAGGACGAACTTGGTGTGCGTGCGTGCGTGCGTGTGGCAGGCATAAGGACACAATTTGTCTAGACAAACTCCAGCATGGCTTTGTTTTTCTTTTATATATATATATATATATAATATATTTTTTTATGCTCTAACTATACCCTGCTATCATTAGCATAGCATCTTGAATTTCGGGCGGAGATTGAAAGAGAACAAAAATTGTAGTCAAAGGAATTTTTAATATTTCGTTTAAGCAACTTAATAACAGCTGTTAAATTCCTTGTCTGCACTTTATTTTTCTTTATTGAAAGCTTTAATATTTTTATAAATTTAATTATCTTTAGTTGTTTTTGGTTATTTCAGATATCATAACCGATAAATGTTCAATAGAGAGAGCTTTCATTAATTGAATTCCCAGTGTTTGTTTATATTTAAATAACGTGTTTTATTTTCCTCTCTCTTTTTGCATTTAAATATTTTTTGCAAACATGCAAGTGGAATGTTTTTTGCTTTTATTTTGTTTTATAAATTTGATTTAATTGTGGGGATTTTTTTTTTTGAGCAATTTGTTGAATGTTTTCAGTAAATTAAATGGGTTAAAGCTGCAGGGTATCTAGAGATTGGGGATTATCATTCCCATAGCTGCGCTGTCATAAAAATTGTGAGATGTCACTGCCATATATGATGAGTATGTGTGCGCCATTTTTCTGGTGCTTTTGGCCTGATGCGTGATGCCAACACTTTTGGGTTTGGCCCTGTCACCTTCTATGTCCTGTGTAGCCTCCTCCCTTCCCTCTCGCTCTCGCTCGTCCTTCTCGCGCCATTTGCCATTTTTAATTGTTTACCTGGACAACAATAGAGGGACAAAGCCTTTGTTTTCCTTCAATTCAATGCGATTCGACGAGAGTGCTCTCTGCTCTCAACGTAAAAAGTGAAAAAATAAATAAAAATCGAAAGTGAACATAAAAATTGGATGGCCTGCAACAGGTTCGAGGACGAAATGAAATTAAAACGAGTCCAACTTTAAGTTTCGGGCACCAAGGACTCTCGGCCTCTTGGAATTTTCGAGTTCGCTGATTTCGGGACGCACATCATTTGTCTGCTGACTGGGCAACCATGAATCTGCATTTATTTTCGGTGCCAGAACTCTCGTTCGCTTTTTCTCTGCATATATATTTTTTTTTTTCGATTGGAAAAGGAGCCCCTGGGAGGCCATGTGTGCATGAATATAATTTCGGGTTATGGCTTGCAAGGGTGAAAATATACATATATATAAATATATATAATATATCGTTGGACATGAAGGAGCTATTAAAAGCGCCGCCACCTCTTCCTCTCCTCCTGAAAACCCAGAGAGCAAACAGTGGCCTGATGGTACCTTGGACTGCCGTCTTTGTCTTCGGACTTAATGGTAATCCCAACTGCTGGTTCAGGGAGCCAGGGGCTGGTACTTGAAATCCAGCTGCTGGCCAGTGGGCGGTGCTGACGTTTGACATTGACTGGCTGATAATATAAATATCATTGTTGCTTGCACATAATTAAGTCGGACAGCCGACGAAGCTCTGCGGCAGCCTCGGCATGTTTACAGTGAAGCAAGTTAATCAAGGCATAAAGCATAATTGGTTTTAATTTATTAGAAAGGTTTTCAATGGTTTTTTTTTTTAAATAAATAAATAGAATTACCCAAGAGTTGTTAGAAAAGATTTAGGAGCTGCTAATGAAAGTCATAAACTGCGTATAAGTTATTATAATTATTATTTCCTTTTAATTATTTCCTTTTAAAATAAAAATGTATTATTTTATTTATTTTAGCAAGTAAGTAATTAATTGTAATGAAAAGAAATTAAAAGATTCATGAAAAGCCTTGGCAGCTACTAATAAAAATCCTACACTGCGTATGAGTGATATTTCATTGAAGCAAAAGCATGGCATCACTCATACGCAGTGTTGGCTTGGCTTGTTCATGTGTATATTTATTTAAACTAAGAACAAGCACTTAAAATTGCATTATAATTATATTTAAAGTTAAAATATATTACTTTCTGGATAATATTCAAAATAAAAAAGGCTAAACATACAAATTTAAAGCGACAAAGAAGTTTAATTATTTGTAAGCTATTTTGTAATAAATTATGGCTTTAGTATTGACTAATATATAAATTTATAATTTATTACAATGAAATTTAAATAAATAAATTATTATTGTATTTGATTTTCTGATATTTAATGAATTTTTAATTATAATTCTGTGATAGTTTCTCTACAGGAACCACTGTATAATACTTGATTGTGTTTTTAGTCCTGCTGCCACTGGCTGTAACTTTATGTGTGTGAGGGCCGAGTGTTGTTGGTCTTGGTAATAATGCGCCTAGTGCCATTTCCAGTTGGCAGTCTGTTGGCTTTCGGCTTTGGTCGCTAATTAAGCCTGTTTATCGAAGTAAGTTAGCTGTTCAACTTTTGCAAGCCTTCATCCTGTAGGCAGTCCTGCCCTGCCTCTATCTCTCTCACCCGAAAATGTTCAGCTCAGTTTAGTTTTATCAGCTAACTAAATTTGATGTCAGAACGTGTGTGTGTGTGGGGTATGAGGTGGTGTAGTTGTGTCGCCACAGAATTCAGCAGAATTCAGAACGCTCTTAAGTGCAATAATAAAGCGATTCTCGTTAATGCCGCAAAGCCTTCGAGTTCGAGTCCCTAATTGAGTAAATTATCGAGGGAAATGAAAATGGTAAGCCATATGCGAGCAACTTTGCGGCATTGTCACAGACACACACACACTCAGGATAGTAAGGACACTGTGAAAAAATTTAAGAAATAAATAAAATAAAATGAACAATAAAACAGGAAAAAGGTGAATTTATTAGTTAATAGCAAAGGTTTCTTTTTAGAAATTCAAGGAATTTATAGAGCTAAAGTTAGGGTAAAAATCCTATTATACTTCTTTCTTCTCAATTATTTTTTCTAAAAAATAATTCCTTCTTTTTTGTTTTCTTCCTGTGTCTTTATTAATTTCCCTTTATGCATTGTGTCTGTGGCAGAAATCAGAAATGGGAATCAGTATAAAAACTGACTTGCGGTTAGCTTTGTCCCTGACAATTTATTAGCCGCCGAAAGTTAACTTTAGATGACAGCCAGCATTCACAGAACCAGCCGCAATCAAAGGCAGAGAGAGAGAGAAACCTTGTGGTTTCTCAGTTAAAGTGGTTCACAGGTAAGTTAAGGTTATCAGCCATCTACTGCCAACCTTTTTGACCAGTTTTATGTGCACATGTGATGCTATATCTCCCTTTTCCAAAGCAGACGAACTTTATAAACATTTGTAACCTCGTTTTTTTTTTGCAAGGAAAACTTTTCGCCCTGCATGCAGTTTATGTGCTTCGGTTAAATCGAATTTAATCTTTAAACTGCAAAACTATTTTATCCAGTGAAATAAATCGCCGATTGGGCTTAAGTGGGAGGGAAGCTTAACTGCGAACTGCAGGGAAAATTGAACAGAATCATTTCGTTTGCGAAAAATTGTCCTCCCTGCTTTATTTTCCATGTATTTTTCTAGTATGTATTTTTATCATGTTTCCCAAATTTGCAATTGAATTGTAAACAAGAAATAAGGCGCAAAAAATAAAGAGAATAAAACTATTTCCACTTCATTGCCTGGCAAATATTCGAAAAAGCAGTTCCGAAACTCATGACAAATAGATAAATGTGCGTGAGTTCAGCGAAGCGCATGATTATTAATAATAAAACAAAGGAATTTTTCAGTTTTTACAATTCCCTTGGGTATTTGCAAAAAAGAAAATACTCTTGCGGACCATTGAACCTAAGCAAAAGTGCTGCCAAGTTCAACTCGAAGCTGAAACTGACACTGAATCTCCTCCTTCACTGAAAATGCTGGCCATGAATCATGTTGAAAACCCTTGGCAAACAAGGACACATTGGACATCATCCCTTCGGTCCGCCCGCCAGAGACATGTGTCCGTCCGTCCGTCCGTCCGCCCACTCCTGATCTTTCTCACTGAAAGTGATTTGCACTCTCGGTCCTGTTGATGGTCCTGTGGATAAATGTTTGGCCCTGCCCTGACGAACTTGTTGGCCACAGTCCTCCTGTCCTGTTCGATTGGGTCCTTTCCTTTCCTTTCCCTTCGTTTTCCCCGCTTGTCAGTAGAAACTAATAAGGGAGGAGAGGATTATCCTGCCTCTCATTGCACACATGGACGAGGAGGAGCAGCATCAGGTGCATAAGTCATAAGGCTTTTGCATTGGCGGTGGGCTGTGCCGCCTTCCCTAATTAGCAACTAATGAAGCGCACAACAACACGGAGATTATCGGCAGGTCCTGAAATTATAATCCCAATGCAAAACCAATTAGAGGGACACTGAAAAAAATAGGTTTTTCTTAGTACAAATTTATAAATTTAAATAATACGAATATGAAGATAGCGAAAGGAATTTAATATTACATCTAAGTAATTAATAATAAAAACAATTTAACTCATTAGTCATCTTTTAGAATGAAAATATTAACAAAGAAAACTAATACAAAATAGTTCTTACAACGAGGAAAATGTTTCCAACAATATACGATATTTCTTGAGCACAAAAACACTTTAGAAAAAAGCTACAAGCATGTAAAACAATCTAAACATTTTTTGTACAATATTTTCCTTCCTTTTTTCTTCAGTTTTTTTTTACAACTTGTAGCCTATACCTAAGCTTCAACACAATGGACTTAACTTGTTGTAGAAAAACGTACATTCTCTTGTGAAATATTTAGTGCAAATTTTAAGTGGTTGTTTTTCACAGAATTTACAAAAAAAAAAAAAGAAAATAGAAAATAGAAAAGAGCTTGTAAAATCAAGTAAAACATTTCCGGTTGTCTGTGTTTATTTTGTGTTTCCTTTTTGCGATGTAACTAAAATATAAACGAGAAATTCAATAATATAAAAAAGAAAACATTTAAGAAAAGATGAAGATAGTAATGAAAAATATTTATTAACTATAAATTTGATTTGCTGTTCGTCTTTATCTTGGCGCTTGTCATTTTTTAATTTTCCCTCAGCATGTGGGCAGACTTCGATGTTATTCCGGGAAATGTTCCCCCTGGAGGGGAATGTCTTCTGTTCGGCCTGATAAGCGGCGCAAGTTGTCTGGACAAATTACGCTAATTGGCAAGACGATAAGCAAAGTGGCCAGAGCAAAAGGCCAGCATAAAAGGGAGTGCTTCTCCATGGTTCCAGCCAAATTCGAATCACGCCCAGCCGGAAGATGAGGAACCTGAACACACTCGCCCTCTTGGCCGTTGTACTGGGCATCTTTGCCTGCCATTCCCTGGCCCATATGCCAGTGGTAGAGCCCGACGATGACTGTCCGCCGGGTAGCAATAATCATACAAATGGCACTGATAATGGTGGTGGAGGAGATCGTGTGGATGATGGCCATCTGTGTGCCAATTTCCAGCACATTCGCGATATGATTGATCAGGAAAAGCTTCAGACTCTGATTCAGTTGCATTATAATTGCGATGCCAAGTTCCGGCGAGCCATGAGATACTACAAGACCGCCGGGTTTGTTAAGGTAACCACTGAGCTAACGGAGACGGATGCCTATCAGACCATCTTGAGGGAACTGCGAGCAGCTCATGTGGACACGGCGGAGATTGATAATGTGGCTGAGATCTTTTACTGCATTGTCTTGCCTGTGGAGCAGCCGGATCGTGAGTGTGACTGCAAGAAGGTCAAGGGTCATACGTTTGTAAACGATCTGCTGTACATAATGCCACGCGAGGAGATCCATGACTATGTGGAGGAGTCAAGGGAGAAGCATACAAACTTTGGCAACTTTACAATTGCCGTCACCTCGCCGGAATTCCAGGCCACCCTGAAGGCCAGTATTGTGAGTATTATAAATGTACATTTATAGCTTAAATTACAACCAAAATGTTCTCTTTAAACCCTCCCAGAAAAAGAAGGACGTGGCCAAGCCCTTGCGCACCCTACGCCGTAATGGCTGGGACATCCCGGAGCTTCTCCGCGCCATGCTGGTGATTTTCAACTGGTAATAATGGAGGGAATACTTTCTCCTCTGTATATTTTGTATGTAAACCAAATATAGCAACAAGTGAAACGAAACAAAGGCTTCCACACTCACTCACTCACTCACTCAATCGGGGACACGCACCGTTGACACCTGTCCTTTTTGATGGGAGAGTGGCAAGTGTCCACCCGCTGGGCCCGGCAGGACATCAAAAGTTTTTCAGTAGCAGCTTTCAGGCTCTCTCGCTGGTGCTGATAATTGCCTTCAATTTGTAACTGCAACGGCGGAAGTGTCAAGGCAGGAAGGAAACAAGGAAGGAAGGCAGGAAGGACGACTCGTGTTGGAGATAATCAATCAATGATGAGGATGTCCCTGGCCTTTGTTCGCGCTTTTCAGCTAATTTTCAATTGAATTCCAGGGAAATGTAACTGTCAAAGCATTATTTTTGTGTGATTTCCAGAAGCAGAAGAGCTGAGGCTACGTTAATTAGGAAATTCGAAAGTAGATAATGATTTTCTACGAATTCACAGGTGTATTGTTCGGGGGAAAATGGATTTTTAAAGACAGCTTAGAGAAACAGGGAAAGAAAATGCATTTGGAATATTTTTGAGAGGATATTTGAAGAGTTAAAAATTAAATTCATATTATTTGCATTAGCTAAGTCTTTTCATTTAAACTATTAGCAAATATAATTTCCCTAAGCTTTTATTAGAGAAACAGAGAAAGAAAATGCATTAGGAATATTTTTTAGAGGAATTTTGAAGAGTTAAAAATTAATTTATTTTAATTTAAGTTGGCAAGAGTCTAGAAATTCTTATTATTTACCTTAATTAAGTCTTTTCTTTTAAAACTATTAGCAAATATAGTTTTCCTAAGCTTTTATTAACATTTCCTAATATTTAAAAGACACCTTACTTTGCAAATTATTAAAATCCTCTCAGTGTGCTGTAATTGGACCCCACTTTCTCATTAAATATAGCTCTCCTCCGGCACTTGGCTGAGTCCTAGTCCCCAGCTGGGTATTTGATTTGCCATCCATCTTGGCAACGTATTTTTAGGCATCGATTGGGAGTTGCTTATCGGATGGTTATCAGGATATTCGTTTGGCAAACGAATTAAGACTCGTTACGCTTTCATTGCCTGAGCTCAATTTACGAGTTGCCAGCTGTCGTGGGGATCCATTTCCCCCTCCCCCTCTATCCTTCCAGGACTACTCCTTCTCTGCAGACTTACCTATGCAGTCGTGCAATTTGAGCGGCACAAATGCCTGCTCATAGCAATTGATTTATGCCTGCGACGTGACTTCATTTCGGCTTTGGAACCTGGCATCCTGGCTCCTCGTTGGGGTGCAGCACCTGTTGTCGTCGTCGTCGTAGTCCTTCCTCTTATTAAATTAACAAAGTAACAACCTCACTGCTGTGTGTGTGTGTGTGTTTGTTTATCCTGGGCAGGCCAAATCCGATGCCATTATGCATTATAACTGTATAAACAAATCGTGTGCGTGCCACGCCCCTCATCTCTGTGGCAAGTACGTGCCAAAAAAACAAACACCCCAAAAAAATACTCGAGCTGTAGTCCTGCAGGACTCCCTCGAATCTCTGGCTCGTGTGTCAATCAAGTTAAATGTTAATGAATTACTCGGCCTCGGTGCCAGGACATGCTGACAGGACCAAAGCGAAATGATGCCGACAAGTAGGACCAAGTAGGCTGATGTTCCTGTTTTGTGGTTGCCACCTCAGATCCTGGCTGGAGTATCAGGACCTAAAGGAGCTTTGGGGTAAGGCAATAAATTATCACGAAATATTAAAGCTCTTAAAGCAGTCGAAAATTTAAAAAAAATATATTTGTAGGCTTCAAAAAATCCTTAAAATATTTTAAGGAAAAGGAAAATTATTAAAAAAAGGTTAAAATTTGTAGAAAATAGAATCCTTCTGCCTTTCCCAAGGGTAACTATCAAGTCGAAACTTAGCCAGAAACTTTCACTGCCAGGGCCATGGTCAGACTGAAGGACCTTTCGCCTATCTGCTTGTGAGTCGCCTTTCAACCTGTCCGTCCCTTCGTCCTGCCTGTGCGTTCGTCCTGCTGACTGTCAGCGAACAGGGGCGAAATAAATCGTTGCATACTTACGTGAGCAAACAATTTTCGCTCCTGGAAATCGAGGAACGCGGGCATTACGTGTCATTGAATTCATTACGCTGTCAGCTCGCTTTCTGGGGCGTGTGCAGTAGATTAAACCCACAAAAAAGAATACAATAACAATAATACCAAAGAAGGAAAAAATCAAATGAAGGCGAGCAAGCAATTTGCATGCTGAAATGAAATAATTAATTAACGCTGTCATTGCCGGACTCGTGATTTGGTTCCCCAAACAACAAATAATGCCATATGTGAAGCGTCACCATCGACTATCAGTCAGAAGGTCAAAGAGCATGTTGACTTGATTGTTTTCCCTTTTTTTCTTTTTGTTTTTGTTTTGTCAGCATATGCCGGTAATTATGTGAAGCTTAAATCAGGAGAGCGCTTAAAAACTAACCAATATAATTAGGCTTTTTGGCATCTATCCAATTATAATGGCATTTTAATGAATTATTGATTTCAATAAGAGCGACAAAAAGTAGTAATTAATTAATGTTAAGCCTAACCAGCAATTAACTTTAATAGGATTTTACTTTTATTTATAAATGCTTTCATTCTGTAGAAAATAATTTCATTGTATTTAATTTAATTTCAAGGTAGAACAAGAGGCCTAAACAATCGTCTACAAATTTCCACCCATTGTCAAGGAAAGAGTGTAATTGTTGGGGAATTTGCTACAAATTGTTGGCTTGATTTGTTCGGAAATTTTATTATGGTAACGAATGGGGCTGCTTCTCTCTCGAATGCGATTTGAGTCGATTGATTTCCACTAACAGTTCGATTGCCAAGTGCAATATGCTCGGCTTTCTGCCATTCCAAGGACTCTTCTTGCCAACAAATCGAGTTTGTGTGCATTTTTTTTGTAGTTTGCAGAATGGCAGGAATAATGGCTAGAATGTAGTCTTGAAAGGAAGACATTAAATATACTTTTTAATAGTTTGAAAGAACTTTAAGAATGATAAATTACTTGAAAAATATATTATTTAGATATATTATTTAGTAGATATTCCAAAAAGGCCTTAAAACATAATTAAAAATATACTTTTGTTTTGTTTTCTATTTTATTTAAAACCTTAAAATGTAACTAACAAGCTTTCATTTTAAAGGAAATCAAAAATCAATTAAATGAATATAATCTAAATATAAATATCCACATTCCTTGTTTTTATTTGCTGACCTGTGCCTCTGGTTTCCTCACAAACCTTGACCTACTCTCCTGTTCGAATCCTATTACCAACTTCTGCTCACTCTCTTCGTTTTTGCACTATTGGGAATTCGAGATGTGCTGAAGAAATGTGCTAAAATAATGTGTTTCGTTGATAAAACTTTTCCCACTCAATGCTCTCTCATAACACTTCAGATTTATGGTCCATGCTATCGGAGATAGCAGCAGCTCCCTTCGGCAAGTCCTGGACGGTACAGGATTCGTTAAGTGAAACCGCTGCACGGGCCAATGGCCATAAATAAATGGGGAGTATCAGCTAGCAAATCTCATTACTCGGACAACGGTCATCCTTCGGCTCCTTTGCGATGAGATTGTCCAGCTGGGGAAACCGAATCCGCTCCAGAAGCGGCTTATCTGGCGGTCGTCAATTGGCCCCGAGGAGAGTCCATGTTCAATATACATGAATCGAATCTCCGCGATAAATAATACATTGTCCTGTAAAGATTTCAATGTGGCAATTGGATCGGCTTCGGCACTCTTAACCGAGCGAGCTTTAAGTGAATTTTGCGGTTTCCAATAATGCATAAATTAATGAATGAATGGCAATGAATGGCCGGAAAAAGGACAAGGATGCGAACACAGACAGGATACAGACATCGTTGGAATTACTTGTCGTTGTCGCCGCCATTGAACAAAGCTGGCCAAATGTTTTCAGTTTAATGAGAATGTAGCTCAAAGAATGGGTTTTAAAGTGTAAGAAAAGCGAGAGCGACGAGGGAATACTCTTGGTAAATTTTAAATAAATTTTTAATATCGATAAGATATCGATAAGAATCGATAATCAGAAATATAAAATAAATAAATTTAAAATAAATATATAACAAAACGATCTATATTTTAGATATGATATTTAGGATATTTACTTAATTTCCTAATATTTATATGTAAATTAAGTACTTTTTTCAATAATGCCTTTCTCCCCTTAATAACAGCTTAAAATATCCCGGAATTTTACCTCCCAGTTAGCCTTAAAATTTATTTAAAAATAATTATTTTAAAGGCTTGATTTACTTTGCACATTAAACCGTCATTTACTGCATTTTTAATGACAATTTAAATTAATTAAAGCCTTTAGGCTTCAGGACAATAGCTGCGGGCGAAATGCCATCAGTTATTTGCGCGCAGACCATGCAAAATTACAGGGCTTAAATTTCCAGCCAAACTTAATAGCCGAGTTAAATTCCATAAATGTTTTACAAGTGAAACAGCAAATTATTGGCAGCACGCCAAAAGCGTTGTCCCTCAAAGAGAGCAATGGGAAAAGCGTTGGGGAAAAGGGAAACACTCCAGAGACAATGGTTGAAAAATGAGGAAACTATAAGTCCGTTTTTGAACTTTTGTGGAAGGACGCGCGTGCATAAGTAATTATAATGGAATTGGAATCTTTGGCAAATATTCTAATTATCAAGAAATAATAAAGAGAAAAGCGGAAAAACACTTGCTGAACCCATTTGGGGCATTAAATAGTTTCTGGCACGGCGCAGTTGTAAGATGAGCTCAAGTTTTGCCAACTCCAGCCAGCAGGAATATTATTATAGTTTTTTTTTTTTTTTGCTGTTGACTTTTATCTTAGTTCCCAACTATTTTTCTCCTCCCCACGCCTGTGGCCTCTAAAGTAGCCATGCGGGCGTTGCTTTCCTAACCAGCGCAAATATTTTAACCTACACACAGGACAAAAAACCGGGCTACCAGATACAGGACAGGCCAGGCCAGCAAGGATTCCGGGGTTGGCCAAGTAAATAAATGTTCTCGAGATAAACTGGCGCTTTGTGTGTCGTTTTTCGGGTGCTGCTGCTGCTACAGCTGCTGCTGCTGCTACTGCTGCTGCGTCCACTTAAAGTCACAACTTAAAGGGCTGTGAATATGTATATTTTTTTGCACTTTGCATGCAAACGTTTAAAAGTCCGGCACAATATGGCAAACTTCGTGGCGGATGGGCCCGGCCTCCCGTTTATATATCCGTACGTGACTTTGGCACGCGTCGCGTTCCGTCTGCCGACGCCAAAGCCAACGCCAACGCCGACCCACGGTCATTTTCCATTGTTGGTCATTAATTTGAAGGCAAGTGTGTTTGGGGTTTAACTAGCGAGCGCGGGCCTTTCGTCACCAAAACCGCACACGTACTACATCCCTTTGGTTAGCACAGGGTGTCCTTAGGATTATAGAGGAGGAGTGAAGCTAAGGGTTAGTTATTTGATTGAGAAAATAAATTAAAAAAAAATTAATGCTACTGTTTATATATTTCTGTTGCTTAAAATAAAATCTCTCATAGATAAATATGAACCTAGAATAGCAAACAATCTATATCTTATCTTATTTTTAAACTTAACTCAAAGTATATGTAAACTTCAAGCTACTTATCCTGTATTACTATCCCCATATTAAAGGACTTTTATTGCTGTTACTACCCCAGATAATTTATATATTTTTAAGGTTCCAAGGAAGTCAGCTAACACCCAAAATCCTCTACTATTTCCCCAGCAAAGGCGAGTTTGTATAAATCATCTGAATAGAGATGGAGACAGGGACTGTCACCCTGTATGTGCATATGCTGCGACCACTTTGTCATCCGACTCACGTACGCGGCTCACGTATGCCGCCCCGAAAAGGATTGTCCACGCTTTCGGTCAAGTTTGGCCCCAGCCAGGTCCTTGGTTCGTGGTCCTAGGTCCTTGGCCATCAGCTCGATTAGATGTTGTGGCCTGGCACCGCCCTTGCGGTCATGTTTTGTGGATTCAACCTAGCTGACCGTCTGGTTGGGTTTGGTCTGGCTTTGAGTTAAGGAGGAGAATGAGGCAGGCTATGGTTGCGAGGTGTCGGGAGAGCTAGCAAGCGTTAAAAAATGTTTTAGCAGCGCATTTTTTGAGGTTAACAGCGTGCACGTGCTGGATGGAGGGAACTTGGCCAAAAGGTGGCGACAATGGCTGAAGCTGAAGCTGAGTGGCGAAAGGACGAAGGACGACACCAAAAAGAGATTTATCGAGACTCGCCTCCGTACGTGATGGCAGCAATCGTATCAACTACATACTACTGTCCGCCTGCCATGAATTATGACGAATATGTTTGAGGATATGGCACCATACTCTCTCCTTGGGAGGATCTCTTGTAAATCTCGGTTAAATCTGAGGCGAGTGTGTGTGTGTGCGGCTCCTAAGAAAGACAAATAAACTGCAATCGTTGGGGCATAAATCCTAATTCAAGTTTGATTATCTGCCCTTTGGGGAGACTGAGAGAGAGACAGAAAGAGAGTGGCTTTAAGGCAAGTGTTGCCATTGCAGCTGGTGTGGTTCTGGCTCTGGCTTCGGGGGGACCAAACAAAGGCTTAGTGCCAGCCCAGGATAAAGGAAGGAGGCCCTATTGGTGGCCCCAAATTCAAATTCAAATCCCTGGACTGGGAGCCTAGGTATCCCCAAGTCCCAATTCCCAGGCGAGCATTAACGAATGTTGCCTTGAAAGGCAGAGAGAGAAAAATGTAGGAAAAAGTCCTTATGAGAGTAGAAAGATATTAGAATTGTTTTTAAATATTTAAAAAATTCTAATTAGACCTAAGCTAAAGCCTAAATTCTGGCAAAAGCGCTGGAATATCCGGCTCGAAGGACCAAAATGATGTTGTCAATAGAGATGCCCCTTTGTTCAGCATGAACACCCTATAATTTATTTTAAATGGATTCATAATCCACAAAATAAAATTTCCCCCAGTGCATACCACTTCGATTCATCCCCAGAAACCCTTTGAATTCCCCAAAAGTCAAGGCAAGGCAATGGCTAAACCTAGGACATTAAATCCGTGCAGCCATTAACATTTACGATTCGCATCCGGGGGTCAACCACTCACCCGCATGGCAGATGTTTGCCTCCGTTCGGGGGATTGGGATGTGGCCCGAAAGGCTGTCCAAGAAATCCGGATTGGTGGGCGTTTAATGGGCGACAGCCACTGTCCGGATGATACATATACACATAGATGTGTCGAGTGGATGCAATTCTGGGAAACGAAAATACCAACAAGGACGAGGACCAGGTTGCCCTCTCTATTTGTTTGTGCAGTTTATCTTGGACTTGGAATCGGGTGTATGTGAGTGTGTGATCAGTGTACCGGAAACTGGCCGAAGATTTGCATCCAGCTTCGAAGTGAACCCAACCCCATGGCCTAAAGTTTTGCATTTTAATAGCCTCTTAACAGCCGACCATTTGCACTGAGTTTTGTTTACGTTTTCCGCAGGAGCAGCACCAGAAAGCAGGAGAAAAGGGGGTTGCGGCTTCCCATTTCCCACAGAGATTTGCATGACGATGGCGATGCGATTTTCAACTTGGCCAATTTTCGGTCCAGTTGCAGGCAATTAAATGCGTTCCAAGTTGCTCGATGAATGCAAATTCACTGCCCCCCATTTTTGTTGGCGTTGCTTAAGCTGGAAATTCTCGGTTTAGGCCCCAATAGCAATTGGGCTAATTGTTTCTGGCCATTAGACGATTATGTGGAAAATGTGCTTGCAGGTAAAACTGAATCCTTGCCGACTTTTGGCAGACAGTTTCGGTAATCAATCGCACACAATCGAAAGAGATTTAATGAAAGGATGGGCTAGTGTTTGCTTAAAAGGAAGGGAAACACTAACAGGAGATAATCCTTTAAAAATCTTACGGAAAAGAGTGAAAATTTGAAATGTGTTGAATAGAATTCTCTGCAGCTTAAAGTTTAAATAAAGTAAAGGTATTTCTCAACAGTATAAATCAGAGTAATTTATTTCAACAATTTTATTCCATTTTAAAAACCAATAAACTTATAATTGAATTTCATTGAGTTCCCAGTTCATTTCAATGATATCTTTTAACTCTTTTGACCCCATTCTCTCTCTCTATTTGGTTAAATTTTAATGACTCAGCTATTTGGCTTGATGTGTGGCCATCAGCATCACTAGGAGTACCATCACCATCATCATCATCATCAGGGGCACAATGCCAGCGCCAAGTCACGTTCTCGCTTGGCTTCTCTCGGCTTTCTCTACGCTTTCGCTCTGCTTTCTTTACGTTTCCCGCTTTTTTTTTGGTACCCTGGAAAAGCGAGGGCTTTTTGTTCCGCGGGAGAATCCGTGACGTGACGAGTTGCCACGCTAATGCACGCCCTGCAAAGTATGCAATAAATTTGACGCATGTGTCTGTGTGCGGGGCACCTGGGTGTCTGTGTGTGTGTGTGTGTGTTTGTGGGGAGAAAGGAGAAATAAGAAAGGACGATCCCCTGTCAGCTCAGCCATAAACATTAACAGCTTTCACTTGCTTGCTGCACTAGGAAAATCAAGCCTTAATTCAGATGAAAAAAATACTGAGAATCTATAAAGAAAATTATAAAAAAATATATAAAATAAATGTAGAATATTAAAAAAATTTTGTTTTTCAATTATATAAATGTAATATTATTTAAAAAATCATTTCTGCTAAAGTTTGCTTAATTTTTAATGAGTTTTAGAGTTTTAATCAATCTGTTAAATAAAATCACTTAACAACCTTTCTTTTCAAAGTGTTTTAATGATTTTCCAAGTCATATATATATTTTTATATATATTCTATAAGAAAAACTTTGAAAAGAAAACTAGTTTAATGATTTTCCAAGTGTTGGAGTCGCTCTTGCACTCAACACAAAGGCAAATACGAGCATCTAGGCTATAGGGGCTGCATGCGATTTTTTATGCTACCCGCGGTGGCACTTGAGGCCTGCGACAAACTGTTTGCTTAATAAGTTCCTGCCGCACACTTTCTGTTTGTTCCCACGATTCAAGCTTCAAGCTTGAGGACTCCAGCTACCAGCTTCGAGCTCCCTGCTATCAACTCGGAGCTCCTGGCTCTCCGCAACCAGCTTCTGGCTATTGCAACCACATGAAAGCCTTTGGGTGCCGAGCAAACAATGAAAGGCAGCCAGGGGCCAGAGACGGGTCGGTCTGCAGCTCAGCTCTTCTGCGGTCACTGGTCCACTCCTTGGGCATGCCTGGCACGTCTCGATTCGTTTAAAAGTTGAACCCAGCCCTGGCCCGGGGGTAAAAATCAAATTCAATTAGCCTGAGACACCGCATGTGCGAAGGCAGCGGAAAAAATGGTTTTCAAAGCAAGTCCTGGGCTTCAGGTAATTCACTTTTTCCAATGACTAAGCTTGGTAGCTTGGTTTTTAAAGTAGTTTATCCTAACAGGCACTTAATTAGAGAATATGGAAAAAATATGGCACATTTAGGACGTTTTTCTGTAGAGAAACTGAAGTCAATTTTGAAGCAATTAAATTTTCAGGAAAAGTTTAAGTTTTAAGTCACAAATCGAAGCTAAAGCCTAACAAATCTCAACTGTTCTTTGAGGAATATCCCCTAGGAATATATACTATATCTTCGATTTATGCAAAGAGATTCCTAGCAATCAACTTTTAGCCATTAAGCTCATGAAAATTTGCATATATGTCGACAGCGTGGAGAGGTATCTGTATCCGTAGCCGTTGGAATTCAATAAATATGAAACTCATTCATCACTGTCAGCTTAAGCTGCACATGGGCTGGGATCGGGCTTTAATGCCGCCTTAAACGGATCGCTTAAAGCTCAGGAAAATGTCAAATGGTGATATGTGGGTCCCGCCGTGTGCTTTTCAGTTCTGTCTGTGTACCTTGCTAATGAAATTTGTTTCACAGACACATTTTGGAAATAGCTAACAGAGCTGACAGTTTGTAATATTTTAAAAATGAATTTTAGTTTAATTTTAAAGGATTTTTTTATATTATAGTATTAAAAAACTCAAAAACAGTTTTTAAAACTCATAAACTTCAGCCTAAAGTTAGTTACATGTATGTACACCTTCTTGTTTTATTGTAAATCCTATTAAAAATATTTAAAAACCCATTTCTCCACAGAGCTAACAACATAGCAGCTCCCTCCTCACATCTAGTAAACATTGCGTATACGCACTGATGGCCCCTCCCACATCTAGTAAACATTGCGTATACGCACTGATGGCCCGTGCTAAGTGTGTGCCATCTACTTATTGATGCTGTCAATGAATTTCGTAGGCGAGCAGGCGAGTCTGTGCCTTAAATGAAATTTTTGCGTCGGCCAATTGCAGGCGCCGCCAGCCGTTATTCATGGTTCAAAATTCAAATTTTTCAGAAGCAATTACGCAGGAGGCTTTGATGTGGCTGCTTAGATGCTTTGAACTCCATTCCGCAAGCAAATAAAATATAAGGAAGAAGAGAAAAAGCAAATAACAAAGCCGGAATGTCTAGAATGCAGGCGAGTCCTTAAAGCTATTTCAATGTTATATGTATATATACAGACACCGAAGCCACATTGCCCCGAGGCAGCAAACAGTGGCGACAAGGAGCCGCCGCTGTGCCCCTTTTTAAGCGCCTTTATGGCTAATTAAATGAAATTGAACAGGTCCGCGCTTAATTGCCAACGCAAGCAGGTGTATTAAAAATTAATAAAAATACAACAAAAAAAAAGGAAGAGGAAAATGCAGAGTGTGGCAGTGTTTTTTATTGACTTTTCGCTTTTAATTAACTTTGGTGAAAAAGAGATTTTATGGCAGAGCTTAGAGGCACAGAGGACAGCATTGCTTTTAGCTTTTAAAGCGATGAAATTTTAAATTCCTTCACTCGTTTGGCCGCACACCACATGGCGTATGATTAATGCGGCGCTCTCTCTGTGCACATTTCATTAAATAAATTGTAATTTATCAAAAGCAGCGAGACGTCGGGCCAAAGCAAATCAAATAAATTACAGACAAGTTGAAAAACTTTGACCATTAAATGCCCTAAACCAAATACGGCCAATGACGAGGACTTGTTGTTGTTGTTTTTTCCTGCTTCGTGTTGCTTTTATTTGTCCAGCATCCCCAGCATTTCATTGCAATTGATTTTTGGTGTCAGCTGCACGCTCACCCGGAGACAGACATGTCCAAGCTAAAGCCTGGTAAACGCCGCCCACTTTCCCTCTTGACTTTCTCTGTTTTCGCCACCAAACCCGACAAATGCTGTGGTTGCGGCTTAAGTTTGTCGGCAAATTGAAAACTTTGTTGGTTAACTTGCCTGCGGAACTGAGAGGAGAAGGAGCGTGGAGCCCAGCTTGGAGGGTACAAAAAATAGCCGAAAGCCCGGGCACATCAATACCACATTCCTTCGTTGTCATCCCCCCAAAACCAATCCCCAAATAAACAGTCCGTTGAACAAGCCGCCGAAACCAGAAGGCCTGGGTTCGCCAGTTGTGGCTGATTTTCTGGCTGTTGTGCTGATTGCATTAACCCAATCGAGTTGGGGTTGAACAATGTAAGGAATCAGAGGGAAATCAGTACATAAATTGAGGCTGGAAATAGTCTAGGATATTGTTTTACGTTTAGAATAATTAGAATAATAATTAGAAGCTCAGGGAAAATGGATTTCTTGGTAGGTATATCTATATCCTTAGGTAAATATACTCTGACACGGCTTTTAGATATTTCGGTATGCTTAAAAATATTATAATAATTATAAAAAAGTTCTTAAGGATTAAGAGAATATCTCAAAATGTATTTTATCTACTTTCCAGACATTTCTAGACCCTTTTCCCTGCCAAAAATAACTACCTTTTAGGTGAACTAAGCAATAAGCTTTTAATATAAATAAATAAACAGGCGGCTGACCCAAAAATAAAGCCTAATCGAAACTTGGGATTCAATCTGTTAATGGAAAATACCTCGAAACTTAGGAAAGCCGCTTAGGGAACTCAAATACCCAGCCGACAGATGGATCTGCACATGGACGGCGTCAGTAGGCCTCGATGCACCTGGGCCACTGTTATGATTTCATCCTCCAGCTGAACATCGGTGCTGGAGAAGGGCGAGGCTCCGGTGATCTGACTGTAGCCAGTCTGCATAACCCGTATAGAGGCCACACGCTCGCGCCAGGTGTGCCAATAATGTTGCTTGTAACGATGTCCTCCAAACTCAAAGATCATCGGCTGCTCCCGGGTCACTACAGGCTGACCCGATGCCTGGAAGGCAGTGATCATCATGAGGTAGCGGCTGCCCTTGCGATAGAAATGAAAGCGAAGGAATTGCAGCGGCAGGATACAGGTCAACTCGAAGCACTCTATCTCAGAGTCTAGACCCTTTGGCAGGAGCCAAGACCACATTCTGTTAGACGCAGTAATTTTATCGCAGCCAAAGAGTAAATGGTTGCAGGTGAGGCCCATTTGGTATTGACGCAGACCAATGCCATGGGCATCCACCAGGACAATGGGATTCTCTACCATCAGCGGCTCGTAGATCTCCTCGTACTCGGTCATCAGGACTTTCTGCAGGCGAAACATCTTGGCAACGAGTTTGGCTTTTAATTTAATTGAAATGTCAATCAAAGTTTTGCTTGTTTTGTGCCAGAGACTCGTTTGTCGTCGCCTGACAAGTTATCGAAAACTATCCTAGATCAGAGTCAGAGTTTAGCTTAGTCACAGTCGTCACATCTATAGCTATAGCTATAGTCATTGCCGAATGCAAATCACTGACCATCCGCTGTCATTCCAACTTCAAGTTGGTGTCTGCATTTGAATTTAAATTGGTATTTGCCCGGGCAGCGATTCATTCAGCTTGAAGCGTTGATGAGGTCTCAGGGAGTGCAGTTTGCTTCTCATTTGAATATTTAATAATAAGCTGAAAAATCTTTTAAATGTTTGCCAATTTGGCTTAATTAAGGTTATATTATAAATACAAATATATCTAGGAAAGTGTAGGGATTCCTGGTAATTAAAGTTCGTGGATTTAATTATTAATTCATAGATTTTCCCTTTAATTTTTAGAGAGTGATTTTACCTGTAATCCTAGTTTTTGGTTTTGCGTATTTCCCGGAATTTTAATTTTGGTTTCTATAGTAAAGCCTGTTTTACGTTTTCCTGTGAATTTATTTCATGGTCTATTGAATTATTTTAGGCAATTTATTGTGCAGTTTGGGGGATAAATTTAAATGGATTCTGGGAATTTATTAAGCGGGGCTTATATTCTGCTTTAACAGATCAATTTCCATTTTATTTACGATTTATTATAAATATATTTATAATTTGTATATAAATTAAGCAGTTTTTAGTCTCTTCCTCAAGTTTATTACTAAAAGCTTCTCTCGTTTTTATTTCGAAAATCTTTTAAGGTAGAAAGGTTTGAATTCTGAGTTAAGGCTTTTGTTTATCTTTTTTTCTTCTCAAATATTTGACATCCTTTAACAATCGAAGACTATGATTTGTACAAACTTTATCAATCGCCGATTTTGATATAATTTTATTTCAATGTTCTTTTTCTTCCCCACACTCTCTGTAGAAAGTTCGTTTCTCAGAGACATTTTGTGGCATTTTCGTGTTCGCTGTTCGACATGGCTACAAGTTCGCAGCCATAATCTTGGCTTATGACTGCCACAGTTCACAATTTTTTGTCTCCTTCTTGTTCTGTCACAGAGCAAACACTTTTAAAATATTCTGATTTATGACAAACTTTCAACGCTCCCCCCTTCACCGCTTTCGAGTTGCCATTTGGCACTTTCCACTTTCTACTTTCCACTTTCGCGTCCATGTCCTGGCCATGATGTCCTTGCGTTTTCATTTCCAGCACAGTTGCTCTCTCACTTACTCTCTCTGCTGCTGCCGGTGGCAATTGGTGACAAAATATAAAAGAAAACTCTGGTCCTAGCGGGATGCGGGCTGATGCTGATGCTGCTGCTCACTTTGTCAGCCATTTAATTTAGCCACGTTTGCAATGGCAATGGCAACGAGTAGTTGCAGTTTCTGCTTCAGATTCAGCTTCAGGCGGAGGGGCAAAAAGAGTTACCGCGCCAAGTACTGTGTCAAGTGGCATCTTTGCAGTTTTCAAAGCAATTAGTTCCGAGAAAATTACGAGAACAGACACGGATCCGGGGATACAGAGAGAGATCCAGAGAGTTGCACAGACGAATAGTTAAGCATAACTTATGGTTCGCATTATCCGCTTTTCTCGCTCCCTTCCTTTGCTGCTAATTTGGGCCAATTCACTCGGCCATATCACATTGCAGCTGGTTCTGCTCCTGGCTAATCCTCCATTGATTAACTCCAGTGCAGGTTGGGCCAGCTTGGAGCTGTCACAAATCACACACACACAAAATACAACAAGATACATGGCAGGCGACATAATGAATTCTCATCCGCATCCGTAATCGTATACAAATCCTGTCTACTAGCGGGGGTCGAGGACGAGTCCTGCAATTGGGGAATTAATTAAAATTTTCTCGTTTGGCATGTTTATGATGGCACTCTCAATTAATTTCAGGCCTCGTTGAGCAGAGAGCAAAATGTGCTGAGGTTCCTTTTCGGAGGAGCATCGAAATGGGGGTTGCCACGGTAAGTAGGTTACGAATTGCTGAATATATATACTATATATTTTATATATAAAAATAAATGTTGGCTGCAGGAGTTCCCTGATATTTAATTTTGATGTTTAGTTAAATAAATCGTGAAATAAATTTAAATAAAATACTAAAAGTAGCGAGGTATTTTTAAAATTGAAAGGTAAGCTTTTAAGCTTATGAATTTATTATTATAGTTAATATTATTAGTAGCTTAATAATTTTATAAATAATTAAAACGTCAAACTAAGAGAATATAGTTCAAGAATTTTTATTTTATGTATTAAAATGCCTTAAGTCTCAATCACAACTCACAAACCTTGTGTAAATTTTTCTTTAAACATTAGATTTCTTCTGTAATGTAATTACCTTTTAAATAATAAATTAATGAATATTATTTTAACATAGTTTCGACCCGCATAAACCCTGTTATGTGTGTGTGTGCGAGTAACACAATTAATTTAGCTTCGTGTGAATTGCTCAAGTTGCTTTTCATGTCGTTTTTGGGGGCAATTAATGCCGCAAAATGTATTTCATTGTCTCGATCATAGAGTTTTCTGCCAGACCTGCTGCCAACAGTTTGCCCATCCGATTTAAGTGCCGACATCTACGCGCTAATGGTCATTGGCTTAAACATTGACCGCAAAACTGCATTTACCCCCTGCTTCGAATATGTAGTACTCATAGTGTCTGACTCGCTTTCGGTTGGCCAAACACCTGAATTTCGCTGTGCTTGAGTGCAGCAATTAGCCAGGAGTAGCAAAAGTATATAAAGAAAGGTCCACCGAAAAGAAAACTATACAAATTCCATCAAATTATTAAAAAAAAACCCAAAGAAATCAACATTCCTTCAGTTATTTAATATATAAATATAAATACTAGATAAATACTAAATTATATACTATTTAAATACCATATTATACTATAAATAAGTCAACATTCCTTCAGTTATTTTCTATATAAATATAAATACTATATAAATACTAAATTATATAATATTTAAATACTATATTATACTATAAATAAATCAACATTCCTTCAGTTATTTTATATATAAATATAAATACTAGATAAATACTAAATTATATACTATTTAAATACCATATTATACTATAAAAAAATCAACATTCTTTCAGGTATTTTATATATAAATATAAATACTATATAAATACTATATTATACTATAAGTAAATGTACTATATCTATACTATATCTATTATACTATACTATATCTATTATCTCTCATTTTCCTCAGTGTAAGCACTAGCCTAGGATGTGTGTGCTTGCTTGTTTGCTCGCTTTATTACAGCCTTTGCGCTTTTCATTGCGAGCGTTTCACGTTTTTATTGTTAAATGCGGCGCAACATAAAACATAAAACACGGCAGGGCTGCTGCTGGGAAGCGGAAGTGGCTACCAATTGTAGTGCGGATGTGGAATGTCGGCGGACTATGAAACAGTATCCTCATCCAGATTCGTAGGCCTCTCTCTCTCGCTCTCTTTGTGTAGTGGCCAGGGTTCTTTGTGATGTGTGTTTACTTTGTGGCTCAAATTGTAATATCATGCGGTGCCATTACGTTTCTATTCTTTTTTTTTACTTTTTATATACACGCAGTAAAAGCGCTGCATGACAAAAAATTAAGTATACGCACTTGAAGTGACTTAATTTAATAGCTTCATCCCCCCTGAAAGCCTTATGCTGATGGGAAAGAAATAAAAGCCAAACTACTTATTACAAAGGCTGATCTCTGGGAGGGACTCATTTGGATTTAAGCTGAGCCAGAGGCAGCCAGAGCTCAAAGGTAAGTGGAGAGCGGTAATTGCCACTCTGCAGCTCTCCAGGAGCTCGGAATGTTAGTTAAACTTCCACTTACACTCACATAACCTTTTAGCAAAAAGGGCCCTCAAAATGGGGGATTTCTGCATGCTTATTATATCCTTCTCCAAGGGAAATAAATGGTTGAAGTTTAAAGGGAATGTTTATTCTCTAATAAAGGTTAACGAATTGGAAACTACTTTTAATATAAATGAATACTGCATTTAATTTGGTTGCCAGTTGCAAAATAAATGAGATACCAACTGGTAAATATTCATGAATATTAATATTATATTATATCAAAAGATGTTCTCTATGAAGCAATCATTTTCCTTGGCATTACATATTTTGTACAATTTTTTAAAGGGTTAAATATTATGGGAAAATAATGAAGGCTTAAAGATTGGCTATTTTAAGGTTTAACTTTTATATCCTTAGCACTGACAACCAATAAGTCAACAGGAGCAGTAACTACATTATTCCCTTCAATCCCCCTCACAACCTCAGGCACAATTTAGCCTGATTGGCTTGGCCAAAGAACTACAACATATGTTCGTTTGATGTCAGCAAACTTTCGCCTCTTTATCTCACTCTCCATCTCTATAGTCATAGCCATCTCCCTCTGCCTCTGCAGCTGCAAGGACTCATTCCCATCTCCATCTACATTCCAGGAGCTCGTGCGCAATTCAAGCATTTGGCGCTTATCGCACATCTCATCCCAAAAATGGTAACCGACACATTTGCACAATTGCTCCTTGTAACTGACACGTCAACCACGTCCAAAATCCAAACGTAAACGTAAGTAAGAGCCAGGAACTGAAGGCGAAGTGTGCCAGTGTCAAGGAATTGCTGTATTTCCGGCTAGAGATGGGCGGCTTCCGGCAGCTAGAATTCTGGGAAATGCATTCTTAGTAAAGGCATAACTTTCAAGTATCCAAAGCTGTAACTTTAGATTTTTTTAGGAATTTATTTGTATTTGTTTCAAATAATTCTTCTCATCACGAGTTCATCCCTAATGCAAATGTCATGCCTCGAGCTGCTGTCGCTTTCAGTTCCGGTTCCTGTCAGCCGTGAGTCTGGGATCCTGGCACTGCAGGCAGATTTATCTAATGCAATTCACGTGTGCGAATAAATGCAATTGTGTGTGGCTGCGTGTGCGTGGCTTCAAGTGTCGGAGAGCACATTACACACACTCACACAAACGACGTAAAGGACCTTCCCCACTGGGCCATAAAATTCAATGTCCGTAAGAAGTCCATTTGCATTGAATAGGTGAGTAGGTGAGTAGGTAGAGAGGTGTCTGCCAGCCCGTTTAGAAACGAAGTTCTCCTTCGAGTTTTGACCGTGTTTTATATGCACAATAAAAATATTTTGCCAAGCTCTCTCGTTGCAGTCTAAAATCCCTGCCAGACACCACACACACACAGACACATTTTGTGTAACAATCCTTGAAATACCTGTGCAACATATGCCAAGTTCTTCTCTTTTTTCAGCAGCAGGTGAGAGGTTGCTTCACACAGTTCAAACAATGGAAAGCAATTAAAGTCCATATTTTAAGTCGAACGAATTTGCTGTGAAAAGGCTTAACATCTATGTGAATGACTCTGAATTTAAATTAGATTTTTTATATTGTGCCTTAGGAGTTCTAAAGATTCTAAAAGGTTACTTGGTTATTCATATTCAATTAAGGTGGTTAAAGGGGTTTTCTAGAGATTTCTTGGGTGTTTATTGGGTGTGAAGGGTCTGTGAAAGTATTTAAGGATAACTAAAATATTCCTTAATTCCTAAAATCATGAATACTAGAAATAAATAATTATTTTCTTCAAATTTAAAAATACTTTAAAGTATAATATGTATTATAATTTTAATAATAATGCCAAAAAGCATAATTTCCCTGCTATTAAGTTTCTTAAAAATACCAATTTAGCCAATTTCTTGGCCCGTATGTATTACCAAATTGGATTCGTCCCTTAAAGAGCATATTGAAGGCTCCCAGGAGCAAATAGAAACAACTTGTAGGCCCATTTAGCTGCCTGCTTCCTGCGGAGGCAGCTGCTGTTAATAAGGTGTTGGCAATTTTATTTTATTGGTTTCTGGCTAACACATACGTAGAGTCATACCCATACACACACATGCCCTCATGCCCGTAGGAGGCTCCTTTAATTTTAATTGGCTCCACGCCCAGGCGCACGTGAGCCAACAAGCGGTGTCCTTGCCAGCACAGTTTGCTTTCTCGATCGGCAAAGTAGAAAGCGACTTTCCCAATTGTTTTTTGGGGCATGTGTGCTGGATTCCAAGCACTTGCTGTTCTTTTTTTGTTTGAAGGCTTGGCAGGTCGTTAACATGTTCTTATTTAATGCCAAAGAAATTGCCATTGGCATTTATTGCCGTAATTAAGAGATGGAAAAAATCCTTGAAATACGCCGTAACGCATTGGCTTTAGACCGGGCCCCAAAACAAAGCAAGCTGGCCATCAAAGACCAGCAGCATCAGCAACAGCAGCAGCAGCAGCAACAGCAACAGCAGTATCGACATGGAAATAAATTTCTGCTGAAGATTTTGCAATTGCCAGACGGCTACCAAAAAAAAGCAAAAAGCAATTTGTGTTTTCTGTTAAGTGCCATTTTCTTTGTTTGGAAAACGGGCCAAGCCGGCACTTTGCCTCACCTCGCATCCTCCTGGCATCACCGCCACATCCTGCCTTCCCTTTAGCAGCGTCACTCAATTCGCTTTGAAATTTATGACCCAGTTTAGGGAGGAGGAGAAAGAAGGAGTCCTTGCCTTGTTCTTCGGCTTCTGCAACAGGCGTTTAATTAAACGATCCTAATGCCTCCCCCGCTGGCGTACAAGTGACCGGGGTTTTGGTCATTAAATTTTATGAAATTTTCCAGGAATTTTGAATAAAGTTTCCTTAAAGGGGAATTTATTATCTAAATAATTTTAAAAGTAATTTTCTAAGCATTTAATTAGCCTAATTTAAATAGTTTTAAGTTTATTTTAGACTTTAAAATGAGGAAAATGCTTAAATGATATAATTTCTGCTGAAATAATTTAAGATATTTAATGGGAATTTAAGCTGCAATCAAAAGATTGATTTTCCAAAGTTGCCCTGCTAACTTAATGGACTCGGTGGCCCTGGCCTTCCTTAGGTACGCATTTTACCACCCAGAATTTTCCATTTTCCGAGAGCAGAGGGAGCCCAGAGCCGGGGCATGCGGCTGACACGCATATGTTGAAAGTTTAATTAATGTTGTCACGTGCTGGAACTGCGAAGATGAAATTCGTTTGTAAATTACTCGCAGCGAGGCGGATATATATATATATATATTAAATATTTTATATTCGGAAATATCTGGCGTGGTGTAATGATTGAAATTCAATTTAAAGAAAACTCTCAGGACGTGCGGCTCGAAATGAATTTTCACTTTTCCAAAGCGAGTGCTTAAAATTCAATACACACACACGCACAGGCACACCACACGCATCCTGGATGTCCTTCGAACGACAGATAACACTAATGTCGTCTGCCTGACTGCTGAAGTTTAATTTGATACACAAACAGAAGACAGAAACAAAACAAAACGTAAGGAAAACAAACGAAGTAAGAAAGAAGGAGACAAAGGAAGATGCTAGACTGAGGGATACCTGGTACTAAGAGATATTTTTAACAAAATCTTTGATTAAACTTGTAAATAAAGATAAGATAATAATCTCTATGTTTATTATCCGATTTTTAGCTTACTTTCTCAATGTTTATGTTTTTATTTAATCCTAAATTCAAGAAAGCTGATAGCTCATAGTCTTTTAGATATATTTTCTCATTGTGTTATAAATACCCTTCTTCCCTCTGACTACTGGGTAGAAAAACAAACAGAACAACACATCCGATGAGGCCGTAAAACATTTAAATTAACGTCTCCTTCAAAAAAGCGGCAACATTCTCGTGTCTCTCCAGTTGAAAAGGCATTCTCGGAATGGCTGGCATAAATGGCAAAAAGGGTCACACGCAGGCATGTCCATAAAGATAAAAACCATAACGTGCTCATAAAGCGCAAAAAGGCGCCAAAAACACTTTACACGAAGAGATAGATAATATAGGAGATACTCCTATAGGAGATACTCACCCGAAATGCATGCTTGTACCCCGCTGCGTATACTTAATGAAGTCGTTAGAGAACAAACATCCTTTGTGCTGCTGCTACTGCTGAAATTTGTAATCAACAAAAGTCGGCGGGTACTCGGTACATTATTCAGTAGATTCGCCATTTATTGGATTGCTTTAAACAAACTTTTTTTGCCGCACACACACAGAAGTGTTTTCCAACTCGATAACAGCAACGCTTAACTACATTACATAAATACATCGTACATCATCTGATTCCTCCTAAAATGTAATTATAATTCGCGAAGGGGTGGGCAATTGTTAGCATTGAATCGATGTTGCATATTATTCATTGTTTTGTTTTTGATTTTTATGTTTTTTTGGTTTTGTTTTTTGCAGCTCTAAGTGTAGGACAGCTAATTAATGTAGTATTTAATTGTAGCTACAATTAGGGCTAAATTCACTCACTATATTTAGGGTTTGGAAGGTATATAGTGTGAGTTTTCAAGGGGAGATATGTGTATTTTACAGTTCACATCAACTTTTATTTAATATTTTACATTGTCTGTCTTTCTGTTTGTGTTTTTGTGTATTTTGTGGTTGGTTGGGCTTCCATTTTGAATAGTTCGGCACTTAAACATGACTTAATAAATATAACAGCAAATGCACTTTACCACCATAATCATTATGAGTATTATGTATATCCAAATCATTTTCATGGGAAATGACTCGCTGCAGTTTTCAATTAGTAAGCAATTTAGATTTAATTATCTACATACATGAAAATGTAAATTTAATTAAATTCCGGCCGAAAACAAATGACTTTCAGGCAGAATGTTTAATGTTGACTTTCGCCAGTGTGCGAGCTTTGCTCTCTGCATGTGTTTGCCAAATGCAAAATATATATTCACAACATATATTCACGGGGCTCATTATAGTTGCAAATGATGATTTCGCTTAGCAATGCAAATTTCAAATCACACAAAAGCTCGCCCACTCTCCCACTCCCACTCCTAAAAGCCAGGTGTTTTGGGCCCAAAACTTATACCTATAGTTAGCTAAATCAATCAGTTTATCTATTAAATACAATTTAATAAAGTCTTTGGTGATTTTCAACTGGCCTAAGCATAATAATAAAATTTCTCTTTAACGATTTGTTGTTGTTGTTTTAAAGCCGAAACCGAATGAAGAAACTTTGTCTGTATTTTTAAAGGTTTAAATTCGGGTTGCATTGGGAAACTCATTTCCAAAATTATACCCTTCAACAATGCATATATAAATATTTATGGTATTTGCAAAATCATAAATTCAAGCAGAAAATTACTTCAAGTATTTACAGGCAGAACTTTAGTTCTGAAACATATTTTGTTAGAGCTCTTTTAGTTACAGGTTTCGGCATTAACTTCTTTTTGAGTTATTCCGCCTCAAAACAATATTTAAATTTAAAAAAGTCCAATAACCTATTTTCAAGCTGAACATTCCCTTCTTTCTTTACACAGAAACCTCCTTGGTGTACTTGGATCGATCGTTCAGATCCAGGACTAGCTTGTCTGGTCTCTTTGGTCTGGAGTTGCCGCCACTGCCACTGGTTCTGTCCGTCTGACTGGTGGAGTTGTTGGAGGCCACGGACACATTCCCCAGGGAAGGAGCTGCCACAGGTTCCTCCTCCTTTAGCTGGGATCTCTGGTCTCTGCCTGTCTCCTTCTCCGAACTCGAATAAAGAACAATATCATCGGTGGAGTGGGCTGCCTTGGTCCTTGACTCCGTCTCCACATCACCGGCTATGGCTGTACGATCCAGAATCTCGCTGGATCGGGACTGGATGGCAGGAACGCCCGGCAACTGCTGCTGGCAGAGCTGGGCATTCGCCTGGGCCTGGGAGTAGCTGCCGCTTCGCCTTCGACCCGTCAGCTTGTACTTACTTCTACAATTATCACAAATTTGATACGAAATGCTGAGCTCCGTCTCGAGGAGATTCCTTGGAGCCCGCTTGCAGCTGGTGGGGGGAGTATTGGTGGCCGCCGTCCTTACGGTAGGCTTGCGTTGCCGCTGGTCTCCTCGATCCTGATCCAGATCCTCCGACTGTGAGCACATGCATTCCAGCTTAATGTTGGCAAAGCTTAAGCTGCCTCCAGCTTCCTGTTGCGGCGAACCCAAATGGTCGCAAGCACTCCTCGGCGGACAGCAGTAGTAGTGCTCCTTGGACGCATCCAAGCACCTGCTGCAGATGATGTGCCCATCGGCAGTTCGCCTGAGGAGCTGCTCCCGGAAGTCATCTCCACTCAGCTCTGTGTTCATGGCCCGCTCCTCAAAGGCCGTCGATGGAGGCGTCGAGCTGGGCGGCGTCTCTAGCACCATGGTTGGTATACTGGCCCGGGCACTGCTCCTGCCATTTGCATTGTTATTCTGCTGGCTGTACTTCTGCATCTCGGCATTGAGGGCCAAAAGGGGCAAAGCACTCTGCCTGCTGGCAGCGGTGGCTGAGTGGCCAGCTCCAGCAGCTGCTGCCACCACCATGAGGCCACCAGGTGTCTTTAGGCCATCCAACAGGCTGGATATGGTCATCACGGCCACACCCTTGGGTGGAGCCATCTCCTGGATGCGCTGCAGCTGCATGCTGAGCTGACGGATCTCCTCCAAGGCCTCCTGGTCGGAGAGCTTGTTTTCTGTGAAAGAAAAGAAAATATTTTAAAATATATTCTAAAAGTAAAGAATATTATTTTATTTCGAATATAAATTCAAACTTCGCGCCTTTTTTGCAGTGTGACCAACCCAAATATATCTAGCTTATTGTTGCAGTGTGACCAGATCTAATAAATAGTTTCTATAACAGTTTGTATAAGTTAATATTATAAGAAATAAATTTTTTACAATTTATGAGTTCAATTGAATTAATTTTCCTATTTAAAGTCACACCTGAAATTGCAATTCTAAATCCCCAGGCACAAGTTTTAGTTTCTCTTTTATTTGCTTAAATGAAAAGGTTAACCAAATGCTAAATAATAACCTTTTTCTGTGCACCAAATTTCAACTGACAGCATCGTTTTCGCGCGGCTTAAAAAGGCATTGCTGCCTGTTTTCCGCTGGCCAACTTTTGCACTAAAAAAGTTGCCCGTCCGTGTCAAAAGTTTCGCACTTTCCGCCCTTCCCTCCTAAAAAAGGGACCTCAAATTTAAATGCGTAATATTTGTAACGTCTGTGGATGGACGTGTGGCCAGGAAAGTTGTGGCTTTTCAGACTTCAGATTCGGGACTGGAGACTTCCTTCTACCTTCGCCATCGGAATGATAAATGGCCGTTCAATTCAGCTGAAAGCCTGTCGGTATGATTTAAGCCACGTCCACTCAAAGGCAACAACAACAACAACAACAACTCACGCTATCAACTTTCAAATAATAAGGAGAAAAACAAATAAATTTACAATGAAAAATCGCACACTGAAAAGGATAGACAGGCTACCTACAGGACTTGTTCTGAGGGAATATGCTTCCTGTTACAAAAGGCAGCACCCCCATTTCCTTTCAGTGTATTAGCCGCACAAAGCTTTCTTCCTGTTGTCCGTTGTTGAATTTAGATTTATGGCTGTGAAATTAAGCGGAGCCAAGTGGACCGGAGAGTCGACAGTGGCCAAAATTGAATTTATTATGTGTGCCCCTCTTAGTATGCAACACAATATTCCTTTTGCGCCTGGGAAATATTTTAAATTCGCCACACAGACACACAATCGGCATGTGAGGGTGTGTGCTGCTGAGTGTTTGCTACTTTGTGATTGTTCAATTTAAATATGCAAATTGAGAGCCGCTTAAAAACTGGCCCAGCGACAAGGACGCCGTGCAGCACACACACAAAAAATGTAAATTTAACGCACAATTTACGCAGCCACAAAAACGCGTTACGTTTTTTTGTGTTTTAAAATAGAAATACGAGTAATAAAAAATTAAATAAAAAACGAGAGAAAGAGAGAGTGGGAGCGAGTGAGGCAGAGCCTATAAAGCATTAAAACATAAAGCGTCGCCTCGCTTTTTCTCTACGCCATAAACTTCCAAAAGGGGCTGAAAATTAAAAAGGTTCGCGAATAGAAAACATCGCGATAACAATGGGAGGTAAAGGCAAAAAAAGGAGCCACCTTTCAGTGTTTATAAGGAAGGCTGTGGGCCATATTACTGCCAATAACACTTCATTTCGAAATGTATCTTTTCATAGCTAATTTTTTTTTAAGGTGTTTCTGGATTAACGATTTTTTTTAATTTAAATTTAAATTTGGCGGTCGAAGAGATGTGTTTTAGATCATGTATGAAGTTAAGATTTTTTTTTGCAAAGTGTTGTTGTCAAAATGTTTTTGTTGTTGTTGTTGTACAAAATCCTGTGGCTGTAGTTGTTGTTGTTGTTGTAGGCAAAAATCCAGATGCTCATTTTCAGTACAAATTTATTCATTTCTGAATTTTTTATACCAGGCGCGCAGAAGGCAGTAGCAAGCAACTGAAAAGTTTTATAAACTGTTATACTTTACCCTAGTTTCGAACCATATAACAGTTTAGCCGAGTTTCGAACTTTCTGTTATAAATGGTTGGAGTCTTCGCTTAGTAGCACACCAATAGGTTTTGAAACTCCGCTAAAGTATAACAGTTTATTATAGTGTTCATTCGCTTGCTACTGCCTTCTGTGCGCCTGGTATCTGAAATCCCGAAATGGAGGAATTTGTACTGAAAATGGCCAGCTTGAAGTTTGGATTTGTGCCTACAACAACAACAACCAGAGCTACAAAATTTTTTACAACAACAACAAATATATTTTGACAACAACAATTTGCAAAAAGCTTTAATTTCATATATGATCGACAACACAAGTATTCAACCGCCAAAATTAAAAATTATTTTAAAAATCCATGTTGTAGGCACAAATCTAGACTTTAAGCTGGCCATTTTCAGTACAAATTCATCCATTTTTTTTAATTTGAAGTACCAGGCGGACAGAAGGCAGTAGCAAGCGACTGACAGCTGTTATAAACTGTTATAAAAACTATTTATTAGATCTGGTCACACTGCAACAATA